>JAHHUM010002601.1:495915-690017 GCA_036173005.1 Crenichthys baileyi
AAACTCGGGTTTCACTTCCTGCTTGGAAAGCCTATCTTCTCTGTGTGGGTTCTTACTAAATTAAAGCTGAAGAGGTGGCTGTTATTTCTGTAGCGGATGGTACAAGAAGAAGTAACTTGTTTTCTAATGATTTAGTGGTAGCATTCTCTCTATTATCAGTAACTCTAAAAGTAGAGCAAAGAGATAAAGCAGAAACCAAAGCGCTGCTCGACCCTACAGAGGTAAGGATGTGCACAGTTTTCCGCCTGTTTTACGTTGGTTAGCAGATTTGTTCCTCTTCAAGACTTTTACAGACAGATCTTTAAGTTTATTTATACTTGTTTAACTTTAATCAAATGCAATGATATGAGCGTGAAAACTCTTGTGATTTGAACTGAAGGCTGTTTTGAATTATCAGAAAATGTCACCAGCACCTATTTAGCCTCGGGACATTGACAAAAAGATGCTGTAGATATCAGTGAAGCTCCAGTGTGAATACCAGTATCTGCAAGTCAAAAATGAATTAAATGATCTTTATTTTAAGGTGGGATGGTGAATTTCCTAAGATATTGCTGCACCAGCTCCGTGATATGTTACACCTTCTGGATATTTTGGCAAGCAGGTACATTTTCCTCATAAATAGTCCATAAAAGCTGATTGCATTTGCAGTACTTTGTAAAACCCTTAAAGCATTTGTAGTTCCTTAATGCTGCAATTACTAGGAGCTCGACTTTCTTGTTATTCTTTAAAGTAAACTCAATCGATAGCTCTTGAACTCCATCAAAGGGTGTTTCGGTTTTCCTTTAGATTTCACCTGTTTATCATTTTAAGAACCTAAGAGATGCTTTAACCTCAATAGATTATCTACTGCAAGTCAACGTTTCAGATGATAGCTCTTTCAGAGTCACATTGTTGGTGCTGATCTTATGTTTAATCGGTATTTTTCGATTGGCTTGGGTAAAAGTTGAGGAACAAATTTTGGTACAAAGAAAAGCTGCAGTTAACAAAATGACCAAAGATCCAATTTAAAATCAATTCTTTGTTATGTCATTGCTAATATTATTAGGTAAAGTTTTCAAAACATTTATTTATCAAACAAGTATTTATCAAGATGGTTTTAAATAATTAAAAGTAAGTCAGTCTCCTTGGAGACACAATATGAGGAGCGTTTGTACTTATGGATAAAAAACGGAGAGTAACTTAATACTTATCCTTGATGATAAAAAGAAAGCAAACTTGGCCATTCCTGAAAATTAAGCCACATATTTATGAAGTTGTTCTGTGTATAAAAACACTCATCATCAATCATACCCTCTTTGATCTTACCTCATATGGACTGTTATGTTTTTTCACTGGAACTTACACTTAAAGATTTTAAAGATTTGTTTTACTTTCGCTTCTTTTTTCCTACTTCTGTGATTGACTATCACTTCCACATTTTTGTTGTGTTAGGGCTTAGGTTTCTCTCGCCAGCTTTGTACATTGATCTCATGTTGTGTTTCACATTCTATCAGCTCTGTTTATATAATTTGTTCCAGAGAAATCCGTTCTGAACGGTCAGCATTCTTTCCGTTTAGGTTGTAATATTAGATCTAAACACAGAGTTTCTCAACTACTTTTTTGTTCTCATTCTAGCTGTCACATTGAAAGAACTGATACATGGAGATCCTTATACCCCACTTACAAATTGGATGCATAGAAAGGCAATGCTGCAACATTATGTATGTCAAGCTGAGTATGCTACAGAAATGCAAGGCAGAAGTTCAAGAGTGTAGGATCTCTAATATAATCAGCTGCTAAGCCAGACTGGCATTTTTAGACATGTTGATAACTCTGTGGCACAAGTGTTGCATCTTTGAGATGCCACAGGAATGCTGCACAGTGTTGTAGCAATGAGCTGATTATAAAGTTAATCACATGCCATACCAAGTAGATGTTCTGTGTGCCCAGATGAAGAGTAAATTGTCTCAGAATGCTGAATTGTTTAGGTGGCAAGCACTGCAGAGGGGTTTTTCAGCTAATAATTAGGTGACCCCATTGAAGAATTCGTAGACTAAGTCTACAGTATCATGTAAAAATATTCATAACCCTTACACTTGGCACAATGCAACCAGAAACTTCAATATATTTTAGTGGGATTTTATGTGATAGACCAATAAAAAGTACAGCATAACTGTTAAGTGAAAGAAAGAAAAATAAATAAATAATTATTTTAAATGAATATAAATCTTAGAAGTGTGCCATGCAGATATACAATATTTAGCCTCCTTTACTCTGATACCCATAAATAAAATACAGTGCCTTTAGAAGTCACCTAATTAATAAATAGAGTCCACCTGTGTGCAGTCTAATAACTAAAGATAAACCCAGTTGTTCTGTGAAGACCTTAAGCGTTGCTTATCTCGCTGTGCACCATTGCAAACCCACCTAGAAATAGCAACTTTAACAGCTAGGAAAGGATGGCATTCATCAGGGAAACAGAAAACAGGCCCATGGTAACTCTGGATTAGCTGCAGAGATCCAAAGCTCAGTTTGAACAACAGTGGAAACAGGAAACAAATGAACGGAAGTACTCTGGTCAGATAATGCCACATTCAGATGTGTTTGCCAACATGCAAACCACACAAAAACAAACAATGCACCTCACAGTGAAAACAACACTGAAACATCATGAGGTGGGGATGCTTTTCTTCAGCTTCAAGAGCAAAGCTGGTCAGACTCGAGGGGGAGAAAGATGAAGCTAAATAGTGGGGGGAAACCTATGAGAAGCTGCAAAAGACTTAAAATGATGTGAAGATTAGACTTCCAACAGAACAACAAACCAGCCATACAGCCAGGCCCACAATGGAATATTTAAGATCAAAATATAGCCTAGTCAAAGTCCAAACCTCCAGTAAACCAAACTGAGTATCTGTGGCACTAAAAATTGATGTCATAAGATGTTCTCAAAACAATCTAAGCTTGAGCAAAATTTCAGTTTCTAGATGTGCAAAGCTGATAGAGACATACTGCAAAACACTTCCTGATGTAACTACAGCGAGAGATGATTCTACAAAGTATTGAGTTAAAAGAAGACAAAAGGTTCAAGATAAATTAATTTTTTGGCAAAGGATTGTTCAACAATAAACTTTCAGTCCAATGGTTAGATTAGAGAAAAAGGAAAAACAAGACAGTGACACCATCGCAAATAGTCAATTTCACAATAACTACACACCCCGCATGTCAACAGACATATGGGTCACATCATGACCCATATCATTGAGTACAGTCCAAGACGTGATATTTCAGAAAATGAGATTCATTTCTCCACATTTGGAACAACGTATCATGCATTTTTGATCCACCAACAAGACAGGAAACAGTGTGACAGCAACTTTAAAATCGTTTTAAACTTTAATATTTGTTGTGTTCTTATTGTTCCCTAACTGTGGAACATTAACATTACGACACTGTGTTTATGAATAACCCGTGTTACACTAACGCAGTCTTAGTTGTTATCTGATGGGCTTTTGATCACCTTCTTTGTAAAGCCTGGTTTGTTCGTTTAGCGCAGCTTCATGTTTAATTTCCCATTTCCTTTTTTTTTTTAATTATATCAAAGTGAATGCAATCTAATGATGCCCCTTTTCTTTCCTTTTCTTTGGCACAGAGGCGAAAACAATCTCACAGGCAGTTGGGAGCACAGTGATCCTAAACTGTAGCAACGACACAGTGAAAAACTTTGCTATGGCAACTTGGACAATGAATGGAAACAATCTTTTTAGCTTATCAGGAACAGGAAATAAAAGTGCATTCAAGAAAAGTGTCCATCTTAACCTAAAGACGTCTGAATCACAAAGCCAACTGTTTGCACTCATCATAGAAGACGCCCAGAAATCACATGAAGGAAACTACACTTGTGAGATCACTGCAGCTTCTGGAGTTTCTGCAGAGCAGTGGGAGCTTATAATTACAGGTTTACTAAATCTTTTATCATTCATTATATAAATACTAAGTAATAAGGAAACTAAATTACAAGGAACAGGATAGAACAGTGATTAAAGTGCATGAATAAATTAAAGGCAGTAATCAGTTATTATAGTAGTGTGGCAAAACCGGCAGTACACATCTTAGGGATGATTCAGTTCTAGCATTTGCTTCTTTCCTCACAGAAACCTTAAGATGATTTTTATCTAAAAAAATATGCATGTTAGGTGTAGGGCTGTCTTTAGAAATGTATTTTAGGAAACCACAGGACATGAGGGCAATTTGTAATTCCTATTTTAAAAAGCTGTCCTACCCACAAACACCCCCACACACAAACATGGAAAAAAACAAAGAGCCACAAAGTGTTTGTCATTGCAAGTTTAAATCAGCTATGAGGTAAATGTTTAAGAGTTTTGATAAGGACATATCTACAAAATGTGATGAATATGAACCCTGACCCCACTGTTCGCCCCCCCCACAGAAGCAAATAAAAGCATTGAAGCATTGAAGATTCCTGTCATAGCTGCGGTCCCCTCTGTATGTTTCCTGTTATTAGTGTCTGTTTTGGTCATTCTGACTGTCAGGAAAAAGAGAGCAAGGTAAGTGTTACCTGTCATTTGTGTTTTTTACATGTGATCATGATGGCATCCTCTTGGAATAAAAACAAATGTTTCCTCTCCTTTACAGAAACAGATCCCCCACAGCAATAAGGGTAAATATAACATTAAACTGATTATTAATGTTTTATTCACTTTTAGTAACTGCAGTGTCAGGCATATGGTTGGTCAGGACTTGTGTAGCTGCAGTTTATTGAGTAGAAACAGAGAGAAAATTAAGATTATTTGACTTTTTACAATTCTACAGTGTAAAAAAAAAAAACAAGAAAAATACAGAGTGATTGATTTTTGTTTCACTGTCCAACCTCAAATGCACAAATATGACTCCCTGGTTTTACCTGTTGTGTATATTTTGTAATTTAGTTAAAGAAAAGAGAGTTTTTTACTTTCTGGAAGGGAACAACTTAATCTTCCAGGCAACAGGTAGAGTTTTGTTTGGTGAAAAAAAAGGGAACTATCAAGCCTTGTTCTTCTAATACAATCCAATCTAAGCTGGGGCATGGATTTCACAGAGATCTTAAGAGCAGTGGATCTAAAACAGAGGCCCATAACCTCAATGTTCTGCATGTTTTGTGCAGTGTGGAGATGATTTTGGGAACATCCATCTCTTATAGATCTCTTCCCTTCATGCATCCAAACTTAAATGTTTTAGATCATCAAGACAATTTTGAATATTAGACAAATATAACCTGAGTAGATACAAAATGCAGTTTTGAAATGATGATTTTGTTTACAGAAGAAAAAAGCTATCTGCACCAACCTGGCCGTGTGTGAAAATATAATTGCCCTTCTTCCTAAAGCATGAAATGGCTGTTACATTTCACTAGCCACAGCCAGACCTGCTCACTCATCCAGGAGGACGCAAAACTCAGAAAAACAGGACACTTCAGGCCTTACTTATCTCACTTTGGCCAGAGATAAATAAGAAAGAAATCTAGCAAGTTCCAAAGTCAAAACCACATGTGAACCACTAAAACGAACACAATGTGACCTTAAGCTCACCGAGTGCCTGAATTGAAATAATTCCAGTCTACTGGAAAATAAAGGCGACCCAATAAAACAAAAACAATTCTGCAAAGGAATTCCAATGTATTGAGGAAGAAGACTAATTTCCAATGACCATAAATGTAGCTGTTGCTGCTGCCAAGGATGGCTCAACCTGTCGTTAGGTATAGGGGCGCTTACTTTTTCACAGAGAGCCAAGTGGTTCTGGATGTTTTTCCTCATGAAAAATGACACCTTAATTGGAAAACAACTTTTTATTACTAAGCTTATTATGGTCTGATTTAACTTCTGAAAAGAACCTAAAAATAATCAGACTGCTGTTTTGTTCCTTTTTTCCAGCAACAAAAGCAAGTGGAAGATATTTATGAAAACCACTTGGAAATTCAGCGCCACCAGCACCACCCCTGATGTTTCAGTTTTAACTGCTATCTCAATAAATGCACAGGACGTGAGGTGCTCCTAAATCTGTCAACTCGTTATGCAAGTAGAAAGTAAAAACTCCTCTAAAATGTCCTTTTTATGACAGTAGTTGGGATTCCCTGTTGGACAAGTCGACATGACAGCTGGATTAGAGAAGTTTCTGTTTAAAAGAACAGACATATGTAATAGACCAACTTCTGTTTTTTTTTTCTTTAAACACTATTGCTTGGTGGCTCGATTTATTTCTGAACATGTAAACCGGTGACCTTCAATACAGACTTTGGTTTCATTGCACATTTTGGTTTTATATTACAGAACCTCCCTATTATCTGTGGTCAAAAGTGTTTGATGTAACTGACCTCTGAACTGAGTAGACAAGTACTGCTTTCCCTGATGGATAAAACTAAAACTAGTGTCTTACAAACATAATCCCAACTCTTGAACTTCTTCACATTTTGTCACATTACCACAAACTTTATATATTGTATTTGTGGTTTTGCAAAGTATTGACTAAAATGCACTGAAGGTTAAACATCCCAGTTTACAGTTTTTTTTTGCAACAAAAAGCAGCATTTTCCTTCTACTACTTTGTGTTGGTCTTTCACATCCAACCCAGGAAAAGGTTGAACGGATGTGAATACATTTTTAGTACACAGAACTGAAAGAGGTCTTCAATAAAACAGTAAAGAAAACCCTTCAACCTTGTGCAAACTGAGCAGGCTTCCTGTAATCATCGTAGCTGAGCCAACGTATACATCGCTTAAATCTAGACAGGAAACGAGGGGCGTTCAGACACCCTGAACTCCTGCCTTCATACCCTTTGGTTGAAGGGATGATTGTGTAACTGCGGCAGTTGTAGATTTTCAGTTAATTCAATGAAAATCACCTATATCAGAAGGTCACAATAGGATATGTGAAATGGTGTAAAAGAAATTATTAAAATAAAACTAACTTTTTACCAGTATGAAAAAAAAGCCTCATTCTGTTTGGTCAAGAAAGACAACGTTTGGTAGGTTGGTGACTGAAACACTGACCAGTTCAAGACAAACCGGCATTTGTAAATTTATGTAAAAAAACAAAGAACCTGACATAAGACAGATTACTTCTGGCAAATAGAAACAAAGGCAACAGATGCAGCCACTTTCAGTAACAGCAGAACCTCAGTATTGTCTCCTACTTTTAACTCTGGATATAAACACCCCATACCAACAATATTTCCACACCCTTCGGAGAAACCATCTCATTATTCTTTCCTAAGACTTGACACCCTGAAAGTAACCTCAAAATTGCTTCCCACATTGCCCTTTAGTCACTCACCAGAGTCATCTTTCTGCCTTCTTCCCACTTGGTCAGTCATAGCTCTCTAGCTGCACAGACACAATAAACACTGAGACTGGGATATTTTTAGGTCCACTTTTAATGAAGGAGGATGTTGAAACTACCAACATCTACAATGGAAAGAAAGTTAAGCAAAAAAGTACATAAACATAAAGCTGTGAAACAAACAAAAAATAATATGAAAAAGCAGGAGCAAAATGAAATTTGTAACTAAACATAAAGGTCAACCGTTTCTTTCTTCTAACTGCTAGTAAATAGAAAACAAAGTCTAATTCTGGAAGTGTTTACCAAACAGGAATGAGAAAAGCAATATTAGGAGGTTATAAACTGACAATACTATAACATGACTTAAAAAAACACACCAGAAAAATGTTACACTGTAGGTTTTTTTCATCTCAGAAAAAAACAGATGAATTTTCTTTAACCTAAATTAACTTGTAATTGGTTTTATCAAAACAAAGAACAGGTAACTTCTTTTTAACAACAATCTAACTTTTACCATTGTAAATTGACATGTTGGTCAGTGCTTTCTGTAACACACAGAAGAACAGACAGTTATAAGAAATATTAAAAAAATCAAAAAAAAAAATCACACAACTAAAACCTGATCTGGATTTGTTGGTCCATTTTAAATAAAAGCCAGAGTTAGCTTGTACCTCAGAAGAAAAGAATAAATGGATATGTCTCTTTTTAGAAATTCCTTCTCTGTAACCGATTTGGGTCAGATAATTTCAGCCACCCCGTTCCAAGAAATCCACATAATCCTGCTGTGATGCATAGAGTAAGATCATGGTGACTGGACATATTGTTTGTGTGTTTTATGGTTTACATTTGAAGCTAAAAAAACACCTAAAAAACAAAACAAAATAGATTTCCCTTTGCCAACTTTGGACATTTGTCATAACCACACACCACAGCAACATAGCTTCTCAGAAACGCTCCTGTTAAATATAATAGTGTAAATGCTCTGTAAGTATGCTTTATTAATCAGCAAAAAAGTAGGAATTTTGAGGTTTGACAGGTGGTTTTGATGAAAGTAACAGGTTGTTTGTTTCACCATCAGATGCTTGCTTGTAACAGTCCTCCACGTTCATGGATTTATTTATCAGCTACACTCAACTGTTTAAACACTTTTTAATGCAGGGGAGACACATAGGCTAAACCTATTGCTGTAGTTTCCAAATAAAAGTAACTCCAGTGTGTGACTGTAGAACAGGTTGGGTACAATGGTAGAGAATGCAGGATAAAATGACAGAAAAATCAAATTAAAATGATAATTGCAGGCTGCAAACAAATACACTAAAATTCCAGCTTATAAATAGGAAATGCACTTATTTCTTAGTACGCATTTATAAAGTAAGAGGAACTAATAATGACAAAGTTTAATCACAAGTAGATGTTTTAAACATATAGTTTCAAAAGTAGGTTAAGGGACAGTGTAATAATGATACTTTGAATAACATGTATTGCTCACTTCAAAAAAACTTGGCTGTTACATTTTGCTCTTCACTTTTTTTAAGGAGACTACAGGTCTTACAAAGCAGCAATAATAATGTGAAAAACACTGACCCCTAGGTCTGCTAAAAGGCAAAACTGGTGAACTTAATATGAGCACAAGGCTGCCGCTGCCATCTACAAGTGTAAAACTCAGATATACATCCACTCACTCCATAAGCTTTGGAAGAATGCAAAGGCTATGCGAGTATAATGCCGTTTGTGTATCTGTTGTATTCATTTAAGGGCAACTCTATATACTTCACACACTTCAGATTTCTGTGCCGAGTAAAGAAAGATGTCATGTTGGTTGACCTAGATGCATGAGCAGGAACAGCTTAGCCAGCATCATTTCTTTCTGCTTGTGTGCTTAAAAAAGAGCTGATTTTGACTTGATTTCAATAAATACTGTTTTTAGTTTTTGTAAATTCAGACCAAATGTGCTTAGAGCTCGGTGGTGGTAGAGTAATGCTGATTTTTTTAGCATGAAAGAATGTGTGAAAGAAGTAAAACCTAACACCACAGAAAGAGCAAACGCAGATGGGCCTTTACCCTGTCAGGGTTTGGAAACGGAAAAATGGTAAACCAAAGTAATCCATATTACGCTGCATTATACCCATGCAGGTAAAAAGAGGCCTCTAATCTACTAATCTCAAGGGAACAACTTTTTAAACATTCAAGATTGAAGAGTCTTTTTGTAATTATATCACCCAATGAAATTTTGCTGAGCCCCCGGCTCAAACAAAGTGCTCTTGATTAATATTTTTTAAAAATCATTTTTTAATAATTTTCTTTTGGCTTTTTTTTTAAATAATTGTGTTGTTACTTGAAAGTATAGTAACATAAAGAGGAGCATGGGCATATGTAAAGGCAAAAGAAGCAAAACATTTGTTTTCCTCTGAATATAGTAAGATGATGAAGTAAAACTAAGTAAAACAGCAGCCAAGTTCAGAAGAAAAAGTCTGAAGAACTAAACACTTGGAAAGACTTCAAGTACGGTTCCTTGGAAGCTTCATTTACGGAAAAGAGTGATGACTCAAGACACCTGGAACAACCCAACCAAATTTACATACATTTTGCCCTTTGAACATAAATTATGCAGAACAATTAACATCATGGGATGAAATTTAAAAAAAACCTACTAAGATTTAACAAAATAAAATAATTAAATATTGTACAAAAGTGTTATCATAAAAAAATAACTATCCTCCGTAACAAACATGAACAAAGCCTGCAGGAGGTGATGTTGAGTAGCAACAAACATTCTAGCAAAACAACAATTAACATAAACACTTAACAGAGGAGCAGAGCCTTCTCATTGCTGCTATTCTTCAGTCACTGAGCAGTTGGAATCCACTGCAACTTCTAGAAAAAAGATAACAGCATCTCAAAACTTGAAAGATTTAAAACGCTGTTTTAGGAAGCTTGGCTGAGTGGACACAAGTATTTAACACAGTTAAGCTCAAATAAAACTAATAGAAAACTAAAATAATTCTATTATTTGAAGTTGTATTTATTAAAGTGTTATATGTAACTGATATTTTAAAGTAATTTGGGGGCTTAAATGATGAATATCCATGCTGTTCATGCAGTGGCTCTTAAAAACCTACATCCCCCCTGTTAAAATGACCTTTTTTACCAACACCACAGAGTTGTGACTCAATCTTGCTCCAGGGTTACAGTTCCTTATTTAGAACTAAGATTTTAGTGGATGATGTTGTAAATACTTCCAAAAACAGGCCCCAACCTTCAGTTGTCCAGAAGTGGTTGAAGGTTGGTTTCGCTTCCCGTGATTCATCTAAAAATTCAATTCAGTTTTATTTATATAGCGCCAATTCACAACACGTCGTCTCAAGGCATTTCACAAATGTCAGGTACATACATTACAATTAATCCTAACCATTGAACAGTGCAGTCAGAGTTAGTTATTTATTCAATTTGGATAAAAAGTTTTTCTGTCTAAGGAAACCCAGCAGATTGCATCCAGTCAGTGACTTGCAGCATTCCCTCCTCCCGGATGAACATGTGGAGACAGTGGACAGTCACTGGCGTTGACTTTGCAGCAATCCCTCATACTGAGCAAGCATGTAGCGACAGTGGAGAGGAAAAACTCCCTTTTACCAGGAAGAAACCTCCAGCAGAACCAGGCTCAGTGTGAGCGGCCATCTGCCACGACCGACTGGGGGTTTGAGAGAACAGAGCAGAGACACAAAGAGAACAAAGAAGCACTGATCCAGGAGTCCTTTCTATGGGAAGGAAAAGTAAATGTTAATGGATGTAGCTCCTTTAGTCGTTCCACCTAGAAAGAAAGAACAGATAAACTCTGAGCCAGTTTTCAAGGTTAGAGTCTGAAAGAGAGCACATAGAGTTAGTTACAGTAAAAGCTCAGTCAATCGCCATGTCTAGGAGAGAGAAAGGGTTAAATCAACAGAGGAGTGACACCATGAGAGAAAGGTAAAATTTTCAAATGGCCAGATGTTTTACTGATGTCTACCAAAGAAGCCTGGCTGCTGAAACATCTTTTAATTTGATTTCAACAGTTATAAGCGTGTGCCTGCTCATCCAACAGGGTTTTTATTTTCGCTTCCGTGTGTGGAGACATTGCTGCCACAACATTCAGGGCTCCTACATAACCCCTTTTCTGGCTGTTTTTCTAACATTATGGGCATTTAAGTGGAAAATATTTACATTGACAAGATGCTTACAGTTTGCGCTTCCTTTGTTTTGCAAAGGAGGAACAACACAAATTTGAAGCTGGCTTTGTATTTAGCAGTGTGGGAAAGGGCAAATCCACTACGTTTTTTGGCATGTAGACTAACTTGGATGAGCTCTGAGGACTAAACACAGGTTTTGTGAAACAGTTTGTGATCTTTAATATTTCATTCTGTTTTGAAAAATATAAACAGCACCTACAATGCCCTGATTGCTGAAATCTAAACAAGGCACATTTTAAAACTAGATTGTAATATTTTAGAAGGCAGAAAAAGTCTGCAAACTCAAACATTTTTCCCCGTTCTTAGAGTTTTTTCTCAAGTTTCAAATTTTCCAAATTTAGCTGGTCCTGGAAAATTATACAAGGAAATTCCATAGTTTTCCAGACTTCACTAAAATGTGTAGGATCCCTAAATACTGTCAGTCTGTCACTACACTTTCTCATGTTTTCTCTCCAGCGTTTTCACTGTTTTCAGCCATTCAAATAAAGTAAAAGATCTGTTCCAGTTAAAAGACTCTTGTGAAGGATGCGGTTTTCACCTCCTTGACACTCACTAGACACTGAATCTAGGCATATACTGTAAAGCGGATGTTATCAATAGAGGTAAAAACAAATGAAAAACTGTAGTTAGCAGGAATTTGTGCTTACACACACTAAAAATTCATTGGAAACAAATGCATTGGTAGGAAAACAGCCAAATAATGCACTACAGTTTAGCCAATTTCCTTCCTGAATAAACTGCTATTCTTCATAGTTAAACCCACATCCTTCACACACCAACGTATGGAAAGGGACTTCCAAAACTGTCCTCTTCTAAGGTGGGCCAGATATTGCGGTTGTTTTACAACAGAGTGAAATGTTATTCCACAGGAAGCAATAAAGTCCTACATTCAGCATCAGCACTATCTGGCATTAATTGCCAATTAACTGTCAAGCATCTGGCTTCTAAATAACCAGGGACTGATTTAACACAAAACATCCTACTTGGCAATGAACTCCAGAAGGTTTTCATCAGTGTTGCTTGAACCTCTGTCAAAGACGGCCCTAAAACAGACAATTCAAACATCTGGTAATCCTAAAACTAAACCTGCAGAGACTTATGGGAAATGAAAGAAAAGGTGGACCATATTGAAAAGCAGAGCTGTTGCATTACACACGACACAAAATGAAAGATCAAAAAATATAAACAATTACCAAGTTTTGAAATTAATGTGAAGACACCCTTACTTTTATAAATAGATTATAATTACACATGCATTTAAAAAATATTTTAAAACACGCATATGTAGCTGTAAATGAAAGAAAAAACAGAAGGGAATGCATTGTGATACAATTACTTACAGGTCTATACTTCAGCGCTGCCTAGCCTCCCAGCTCCTTCCCTATGGTCTGGCAGTGCCTCATCTTCACCAGCATAGTCTGCTGGTGAAGACGTTGGTACCTGTTCTCCTCCAAACATTAAAAACCTGACAAGAAAAAACAAGCCAAAACATGAGCTGCATGCATCTCTAGCAGCTTCAGCCTGCATCGCTGTTGCAGCTTGTACCTCGGGAGTTTCAGAAATCCATGTTTGTACAGAGCGGCCACAGAAACAACAATGGCCACAATGCCCAGAAGAAGAGAAAAAGCGATCCAACCACCTTTGCAGCTTCCTGTTATGACACGAAACACAGGGGCAACAAATTGATTAAAAACAAAAATCTTGATTTTGATGGACAAACCATTGGCACCTTTAGTAATTTTCCATAATATCACCTATTATTTACATAAATAACAACATGCAGCATCTGCAAGTACTTGCAAACAATTGTCTGTCTGGCACCCATGGATCCAAAGACTTGAAACAAAAGCAAAGAGGTGATTTACAAGAGGATTTGCCATGTTCTGCCTGAATTACAGTACTGTGGATGGACTGGCATTCGCTGCAGACTTCAAGTAGGGTGAAAGCTTTGGTTTGCCAACTATGATCCATCATGGTTGCAGTCTGCCCAGAATTGTTATGTCAGAAGAATGGATTGTTTCACCTTTTCAAATAAACTCTAAGAAAGTCAATATTCCAGTGAATACGGTAGTATTACAAGAACAGCCTGATTGTAAAAGCATTCCAGTGCAATAAAGGCACATTAGCAGGTATGAACTGGTCAGAAATCTGGCTCACTCATAAAATTCCTGCTCCTTTAAAAACAGCCTATATTTCGTTAAAAGATTTTATTAAAGCAGGTTAATTGACAGGCTGATCTATTTTTGCTAAATAGCCAGATAACATCAGGGACCTGACACTTTTGATCTGATGATGTACTTCCTTCTCTTGATCTTTAAAGGAATATTTTTGTAGGAAGCTGTCAAAGTTACCTCTACATCTCTTTTGGTTTTCAATATTTTTGAATTCACAGGCTTGAGATAGTGAACGCATGATATGCTATGGAAAGCAACAGAGGTCGGGACCTGGATCCAGGCTGGTTGCCAACAGATAACTCAGTGTTTGTGTAAAAGGACTCATGATAAACCAGTTTACCTAGAAGGCATTCAATTGCATCTCTTCTTTTCCAAACTAAAAATGGCTCTGGGAATCTCAAATAACAAAATAAAGAGAAAACATATCTTCCCTCTGTAGACTGTGTGTGGCTTTGTTGTGGAGGCTGTGGACTTTAGTTTAACTTTCAGTGGGTTTGGACCCTGTTTTTTTTCTTCTCTTGTTTAAACGTTTTTTGGCTATGGTATTTTTCCTTTGATTAATTTGTCTCCTGTGTTGCATTGTGGTTAACTTTAGTAGGAGTTTTATTTGTCAGACTCATTCCTACATCCCATCAGTCCTTTTAACCTCTGCTTCCTGACCACACCTGGTCCATATTTGTCAATCGTCACCCTTTACCTCGCCTGCGTCTGTCCTTGCTCCATCAAGTTATCTGCTTTGGTCTAATGCCACGTTTCCACTGGCTCTAGTTAGGTGGTGTGGCTCCACTGAAGTTTTTGTTTCAGCCATGGCAATAACGAGCACAAGGACTTTTAAGCGCAAAACTGCAGACTTTTGACCACGGTTAGTTTTAGGTTGGATGTTGGGAATTCATGCTCTGCAAATTCAGCAAGGTTTTCCTCCTCTTTGATCTGATGTCGGCAAACTGGTTAAAGGCTGCTGCTCTCTGCTTGCTCCCTCCTCCTGCTGACGCTGGTTTGGTTTAGGTGTGGTTCATGTGTTATTAGCTGGTTCAGGATGTTATTAAATACAACACCCTGCCTGCGTGTAATTCAGAAAGCTAATGTGTCCTTTTTCTTTTCTTTCAGTCTTCAGGCATGGTTCACGATTTATAAATAGTAAAACTTTAGATTTGACCGACTCTGGCCATTGTGGTCCTTAATATTATTGTATTTGCCCTTGAGTTTTATTAACTTTTCCATGCACTAGATCTTCGAAAACCTTCTCATTTCTCCTGGTCCCAGGGCCAATCAGCGAACAGCAGTCTGTTCACTTCACATGTATTCACTACTCAGCCCCGGTCGTACCTGCTCAGGAGCAGAGACAAAAAAGTAGGTACCGGTACAGAAAAAAACAGCAATGGAAATGCTCACAAAGCGGGCCGAGTGGAGTGAAGCCAGGCTAAACGGAGCCAGTGGAAAAGGGCAAAAATCTTGTCTTTTACTCTTGTTTGTTTAAAGGTAGCTTTTACCATCCTCGGCAAATTTCACAACTGTAGATTGAAAGTTAAAACTGTTCTCTAGTCCAATCACCAGTCTCAGAAGTTACACAGTTAGTATATGATAACAAATTGTACTTAGCCTCCCTCACCTAAAACACTGTAGGAGCAAATTTTGCAGCATATATAGATGCATGACTTTTGGGTTAAGCCTCTATCAGCTTTGCACAAACTGAAACTTGTGCCCTATTTGTCTTTGTAAAGTAGCTCAGTTGTGACAGTTTTTAAGAATTACCGCAGATTCCCATTTTAATTTAGAGCAGAACTTTGACTGGGCCATTCTAACAAAAGAATATACTTTAATCTAAACCATACTCTTTGAAGCTCTGGCTGTGTGTTTGGGGTCGTGGTCCCGCTGCAAAGCAAGCCTCTGTCCCATTCTCAAATCTTACAGTTTTCTTCCAGTATTGTGCTGTGTTTCGCTCCATCACTGTTCCTATCAACCATGACCAGTTCCCCTGTGTCTGTTGAAGAGAGCCACCCCCGCAGCATGAACCTATTCTCCCATATCAATGTTGCAACATGGGGATGTGCAGTGTCATGTTTTCACCACTCAGTGTTGTAAAAACTGGAGAACAAATAATCTATTTTGGTCTCATTTGACAGGAGTACCTGTGTCCAACATGTTTGCTGGGTTTCTTTCAACAATGACTTTGGTCATGCCCTCCCTGGTTGTCAGTTTAGGTGGATGACCATGTTTTGGTAGGTTTGTATTTGGGCCACTCTCTTTCCATTTTTGGACGACGGATCGAACAGTTCTCTGTGATATTTTGAAAGCTTGGGAAATAGTTTTATAATCTGCCTTGTTCCTTTGTCTCTATGAAATTTGTTCTTCACTAAGGTTCTCTAAAAGTCCTTTGAGGTCTTCACAGGACAGCTGGATTTTTTCTGAGATCAGGTTACATACAGGTGGACCCTTTTTTTAATTATGTGACTTCTGAAGGCAAGTGGTTACAATGCATTTTATTTGGGGGCATCTGAGTAGCAGGTGATGAATACAAATATGTACTAATTTGTGTTCATTTATCACATAAAATCTCCATAAAGTACAGCAAAGTTTGTGGTCGTAACTTGACAAAATGAATGGCTGCTAGTCAAGCTGCTGCTAGTTGCTAGTTAATTTTCTTCCATTTTCCAAGGCTTGCCACGACTCTGACATTCACATGTGGTGTGCCAGTTACAAAGAGATTAGGTGCAGCAAGCTGGCTCCAGGACCTCCCAAATGTGTTAACCTGATGTACTGCACGGTGTATTCCTGGCTCTGCACCATGGCATCAAGGGGGCGCTCATTTGCAAGATTAGCTGCAAAATAAAGCTTGCTGAAACAGTCTCTAGAATATCTTCTTCACAATTCGAACAGGTGCTTCACCAAAGCCTTCCTGATAAGGGGAATCAGCTTCCTGGGTTGTGGTCGTAACAACTGCCAAGTTCAACTGCCAATCAGTCCCATTCTGAGCTGAAGTCTCCTCCACTGCAGACCTGTCCAGGTCAAGCAGAAACTGATACAACTCCTCCAGAACAGGTTTGGCACCTACAAAATGGTCCCCGGATGAGATCAAATCTTTACAGGATGCCCTCGAATTGCTGTGAATCTCAATCAAATCTTAAGTACGTTTACAGAACTGAATGAAGGAGATTAGTTTCACAAAAGCCTTTTATTCTTTCAAAAGACAGCTTATTATGTAGATTTACCCAGGAGTATAAAGAGAAAACACACCAAGTGTTGTCAAATGAAAAAAATTTATTTGTTAAAAGCAAGCTTTAGAAAAAATGTTCAAAATGTTTATTGAGTAATACAATTTTTGCACATTAAAATGGTTGGTTCAAAATTCACAGGAAAGAAGCATAAAATTCACAGGAAAAAAGCAGAAAAAGCATATTTAACTCATTTCAGAGGCAAATCCTCACCTGGGGCTTGCAAATAGAGTGTGCTTTCCTTCCTTCCATATCTGTTAATCGCCTCACACTGGAAGGGGCCAATCAGATCAGAGGTCTTGCTTTTAAACGTCAGCGTTGCCCCCTCTGCTATGAAGGATGGAAGCAGATGGTGGTTCGACCTGGAAAAAACAAAGCATGGTCAGGACAAAGTTTAACCACACAGTGGAGTAAGAGCTTAAGACTAAATAACAGGCCACTAAGAAATGACAGGCAAGACAACAAATTATCCATTGCACCATTAATCTTGTTAACCATCTACAGTGAGATGTAACTAGTTATTATGAAACTGTAATTCCCTTGTGCATACAGTTAATGCCCTTGGCTTTAATCCCACCCAGCAGACAAGTAATGCACCACATTGCCACATAAAGAACTTAGACAATAAATCTTTTCACAACATGTGACCCCCCACACAATTTACATCAGGGTTGCGGGTTACACCTTGTGAGCAAGGCTTACATGGTGTGTCTGGGGTTACACAAGTGGTATAAAAACAAAATCTCTTTTAAAACTAATAAAACATTCTAAATTTGCAAGAGCGTTACTTACACCCCTTTTTACCACTCTGGATATACAGGGGTTGGACAATGAAACTGAAACACCTGGTTTTAGACCACAATAATTTATTAGTATGGTGTAGGGCCTCGTTTTGCGGCCAATACAGCGTCAATTCGTCTTGGGAATGACATATACAAGTCCTGCACAGTGGTCAGAGGGATTTTAAGCCATTCTTTTGCAGGATATTGCCAGTCACTACGTGATACTGGTGAGGAAACCGTTTCCCTGACTCGCTCCTCCAAACTCCCCAAAGTGGCTCATAATATTTAGATCTGGTGACTGTGCAGTAGCCATAGGGAGATGTTCAACTTCACTTTTCATGTTCATCAACCAATCTTTCACCGAGTCTTGTGCCTGTGTGTATTGGGTGCTTGTCATCCTGATACACGACACCGGCCTTCAAAGGATACAAGTGTTTGAACCATTCGAATCATCAGGGGTCCTCGAGAATGTCGGTAGTCCTCTTGGCCGTGACGGCGCCATCTAGCCAAGTATTGGGCCAATGGAATGCCTGATATGAGCAGCCCAAACCATCAACTGATCCACCCCATGCTTCATCTGGAGCATGCAACTGAGTCTGGTAGGGGGGGGTGGGAGGGGGGGAGGAGAGGGGGGGGGGGGGTGGTGGGGGAGGGGGGGGGGGGGGGGGGAGGGGGGGGGGGGTGGGTGGTACCTTTCCTTGGGGCTTCTCACACCGTAAACTCTCCCGTCGATGTGGGGAAAACAGTAAAGTGGACTCATCAGAGAACATACATGTTAACATTCTCACAACATCCCAAGATTTAGCGCTCCTTGCACCATTTGAAACCGACGTTTGGCATTTGCATGAGTGACCAAATGGTTTGGCTATAGCAGGCCCGGCCGTGTATATTGACCCTAGTAGTAAGCTCCCTGACGGAAACATTACTGGTGGAAACCATGAGAGTTTTGAGGTGCCACATTTTACTTCTGCCTGGTCGATTTGGGCAGCCGTGGGTTTTTATGTTTTTTGGGATACAAGTCCAAGTTAGCACCCGAACATCCTTTTCAGACAGCTTCCTCTTGTGTCCACAGTTAATCCTGTTTGGATGCATCACAATCTATAAGCCTTTTTGGTGGTTATGCTACTGACATTCCCCTGGATACCAGTGTGCTCTTGATACATCACAAAGACTTTGCTGTGCTTGGTAACATATTGGCCAGCAAGACTTGCACCAACCATTTTGTTCCTCTTTTGAACTCTGGGTATATTCACACATAATGTTTGTGTGCATTTTCAATATTTTGAGCAAACTGTGCTCTTACCACTGCTAATTGAACCTTCACACTGCTGCTCTTACTGGTGCAATGTGCAATCAATGAAGACTGGCTACCAGGCTGGTCCAATTTAGCCATGAAACCTCCCAAACTAAAATGACAGGTGTTTCAGTTTCATTGTCCAACCCCTGTATGTGCCAGTATTTACTGTTTCATTGTTCGCCTGTCAGCAGACTGGAGTTTATGACTTAATTACTGTTTGAACACATAGCAGCCCACAGTCTGCCTTTTAATAGCCGACACAATACAGCCAGCTAAAACCCGTATAAATAGGTTTTCTGAGTTTAAAAAAATCCCAGAAAAAAAAAAAATCAACAATGACCATTTTCACAATACAAATCATACATTTAGCAGCAGATGCCAACTGGGTAGGTTTCTTCACTCACATAAACAAATGATAGTCTCACGTGAATGCTTATCAAAATTTTGTGGCTAAGGGCAGTTAAACGTGAAAACATCAAAAGATTATCTTGCGCTACATCTAATGAGGACTGACAGCAAACATAGCTGGGAATATGAGAGCCTTCACTGCTGTCTTCACAGACATGAAATGGGACATACGCAAAATTCTATATTTTTGTCTTTAAATACATTTTGTTGTGTACTTTGAGTCTCTAGGAGTGCAGAAAAGTTAAATTTAGTCTCTACATGATGCGTAGATATCTTTATATCCTGTTTGGGCCATATTTTTCAGTCCGTTCAGTTTCCTTTATCATTTGTTGCATTTTTCCAACTGTTAGGTTGCAGTATTTGCTGCTGAACAGCTAAACAAGGTCATGGAGTTCTGATTTTGTAGTCCAACCTCAAGTATGCCGACGCTGTAACCCACACAATACATTACAAAATGCCCCTGCATCAGAACGTCTTCAAAGTGTTGGTTAAATTTTATTGTTCATGGAAATGTTCCCACATCATTGGGGAAATTCCTATTTCTACCACTTCAAGGACGAATGCCTTCTGCAACCTCCACCAGAATCAAGGATTTGCTGATTTGCCCCGATTTGCTGAAACACTTCATCTGATTAAGCGGTCAGTTCCTTCTGTCTATGGAAACAGACACAGCAAAGCTGTAAGCTGCAAATAATGCTAAAATGACACCAAACTTTATTTTAGACATGAATTTATTGTGTGTTGATATGACATCCTGGCCATTGTTGTGACAGCAGTAGCATGATGCCTCCTGCTTATGTTAGTGCTGTGTGCTGCTTTTAGTTCCTTGAGGACAGAACTGTACTACATTTTGAATATTATTATAACAGTAACAGTTGTCCATTGTTTTTGCCGTAACTGTCTTGTTTCTGGGGAGCTAGATAATTGTAACTACAAAAAGGGCTGACTAGGTTAAAATGTAGGGCTTTTGACCTGGAGGGGGGGCTGTGAAGTGCCTCAGCAGCATTTTAAGAGAGCCAAAGCGAGTTGCTCTTAGACGCACCTCAGAACAGAGTAAAAGAGGAGCCTGTGGAGCTACAACAAGAAATTCAGACCAAAGCATTGCAGTTCCACTTTATATAGACCACAACTGAATTATTTAAGTGTGAAAAAGAAGGATTTAAAAGCATAATATGTCCCCTTTAGGTATGTCAAATATAAGCAAAAAGGTGTCATGCAGTTTTTTTGTTTTTTTTTTAAGCGTGTCCTGTCCGGCAGAGTAGCGCTCATTGTTGTCTGAGTGCCAAGAAAAAGCCCAACAGATTTACTTTCTGTTGGGCTTTCTGTGGAGCATCACAGCTAATGTTTTAAAGCACTGCTTGATATTTATAAAAATAAACTTTATTAGAAACTGCTTTGGGATTATTTCAGTTGTTACGGACACGGAGACAGAAATGAAAAGGAAAAAAAAAGAAGCACAAAAGAGAGAAAGGGTGGGCAAAAAGGAAAAGGGGAGAGAAGGAGAATAGAATGGAGGAAAGAAAGGATGGGCGATTACAAATAAACACAACTGACAACGCTCACACCCAAGGCCTACTGTTGATGGCCAAGAAATGTTTAGAAATGAGTGTCTAAGTTGTACAATAGAAGGCGAGCACAGACTTTCCATGGGACCGCAGAGATGCTAAACCCTTGCAGTAGCAATGATGCACCTGCACCCTAAGGCCGCTACCGAGTGGTATGTGTGGATGGAGTAGGTCGGAGGGTAGGTGTCCTGGGAAATGGGAGGGAGGGATCTGGTGGGCAAAATGCTCTCCAGTGAGCCACTCCCCGGCTGACACCCTATAGCAACACCATGCCCCCACGCCGCCCACAACCATCCGACCACCCCTCCCAGACGAACTGGGACCAGGAGACGCTGAACCCAGAAGGAAACCAGAAATCCGAACCGGAACCACCCAGGTCCAAACGATGCCCATCCCCACCCAAGGCCAACCACCCACCTCCACTCCAGAAGAAAACCTACACCCACCCCAACATTTGAACAACTCCCAGAACACCTGCAATGGGATGGTACCCATAAATATCCCTTAAATATGTTGGGCATCATGTCAGTTTTTGCTGCTCAGTCCTGCACAAATCAGGAAACCTTGTCACCCGAGAACCAGGATTCTGGTAACCGGAAAGTATGTAACTTGGAAGGTATGTCCTGCCTACCTGCAGTTGTATGCTACAATTAGTCATCACCTATTGATACACACATTCACTCACTGACACTGGTAGTCTACATTGTAGACACACCTGCTGTGGTGCAGACTGACAGACGTGAGGCTGCCATACAAGCTGCCCTTATAGTGGCAACCACGGGAAAGCATTGAGTTGTTTTAAATTCTAGATCCCTCTCAGTCCACAAGGTACTGAAGATCCTAATTGGGCAAATCAAAAGCTGACAGACCATCCTCAACAGACTCAAAGATTTGGCAAAGTGTGAAGTACTTACCAGGGTTTCTACACAGTTCTAATTATTAAATTTAAAACTTTTTAGACTGAAATTTAGATTTTTTTCCTACAATTTTTGTAACATATTCTGGGCCTTTGAATATAAAATATTGCTGTGGACATTCTTTAATAGCATCCAGGTCCAATTATCTACAGGTCTCAGTGATAAAACTACATAATTACATGCTAAAAGTGGGTTACAATTTCTGGAGTCTGGCATAGGGCTATTTTTCAGCTTTTTCAACATTTGAACCTTGATCGCATTTACTTCAAAATCTATGACTGAAATCACATCAGATATGAGGCATCCTCGACCAAATATTCTTCAAAGCAGTTTGTGGACCTTTTTACCTTTATTTTGTTTGCAAGACATAAATAGCATTTTTAATGTATTGTACGGAATACTTACAGAATCAGGTAGTAAAATTGCCCTTGTTTTAATTTTGAAGACACGTTTATTCCTTCAATTAAAAAAAACATATCAGACTCTGTTGAAGTTGCTGATATTTTTAATCAGTATTTCATTAAATCCGTACAAGATCTTGCTTCTAAATTTTCAGATGATGAGCCCAGTATTAATAATTTAAATATAATATCAGCAACAGATTATTATTATTTTAAAATTAGATAAGTGGATCAGGCAATGGTCTTGAAAGCTATTGCAGATTTGAATACCAATCTGTCTAAAGAAATGTACAACATAGATGCAGTGTTCCTAAAAAAATACGCTCGTACTCTCATCCAGCCTTTGACCCACATTATAAAAGTCTCTGATAAAACTGGAACATTTCCAGATGTTTGGAAAAAAGCACTAGTTAAACCCATCTTTAAGTCCGGGAATACCGTAGATGTCAGTAACTATCAACCAATATGTGTAGTTCCAGTTATGTCAAAAATATTAGAAAAAATATTTTCAGAACAACTAACTCAATATATAGAAACACATCAGTATGTACACCCTAAACCACAGGTGTCAAAATCCAGTCCTCGAGGGCCGGTGTCCTGCAGCTATTAGTTGTGTCCTTGGTCCAACACACCTGAATCAAATGCTGAATTACATCCTCAGTATGCAGTCAAGTTCTCCAGAGTCCTGCTAATGACCCAATTATTTGATTCAGGTGTGTTTCAGCAAAGACAGATCTAAATGTTGTAGGAAACTGGAGTTTGACAACTCACTATGGTTTCTGACAAAATCCTTCTGCTGAATCAGCCATTAGTGCATTATTGGCAAACATTGTGCAGTTGTTTGAGAAAGGAAACATCATGGGTGCAGTATTTCTGGAGTTAAAAAGGGTATTTAATACCGTAAAACACAGTCTTCTTATTTCAAAATTGTCATCTTTTAATGTCACATCAGGCACCATCGTGGTTCGAGTCATATTTGCAGGGCCGAGAACAATGTGTAGATATTGATCATATAAAATCTGCCCTATGTAGAATTAAAACGGGAATCCCTCAGGCAACCATGCCGGGGCCTATTCTCTTCAGCCTGTATGTGAATGAATTGCCTGAAGTCCGTCCTGAAGTCACCCTTCAGATGTACGCTGATGACACTGTGGTTTATGTGGCTGGTAAAACCCCTTCAGCTATCAGCAGCACATTGACCAAAAATCAGCTGTATAAAGTTGATTTTTAAATGTTTAATTAGACTTGCACCTGAGCCACTTTGTAAATTTGCTAACAGACTGGAAACCTCCAGATCAATGAGAGCTGCTACATGTGGAAACTGTAAAGTTCAATTTTGTAAAACATATTTTGCTAAAAATTTATTTTCTGTGAAAGGAACCAGGAATGGTCTTCCCGCTAATATTAAGACTTTGGCTAGATTGTCCCCTTTCAAAAAACGAAAAAAATCCTGACTCATTCAGCAGCAGCAGCAGTGTGGCCATGTCATTTGAAATGCATAACTGTGTATATGAGGCGTGCATTTGGTTGATCTTGAGTGGATGTTTTAATTTTATTACAATGATTTTATTAGTACCAACTGGTTTCTGGACATTTCTGATTGCATTTATTGTATTTGCTTTAACTTT
This sequence comes from Crenichthys baileyi, assembly GCA_036173005.1. Classification (NCBI taxonomy): domain Eukaryota; kingdom Metazoa; phylum Chordata; class Actinopteri; order Cyprinodontiformes; family Goodeidae; genus Crenichthys; species Crenichthys baileyi. The sequence goes on from JAHHUM010002601.1 coordinate 519,833, forward strand.
TTATTTATTTTAACTGTTAAAAGCCCTTCAAGGAATAGGGGTTGCGAATTTACCATGGCTATAAGCACTATGATTCAGGCATCAGATTATTTTGTATGTAATGATCTATGTTTATTGTTTCTGTCCCTACCAAAAAAAAACAACACACAAACCAGACATTCAGTGCACTGAACTCCCAGTTTTAGGCTGTTTGACGAAGTTTGTCCTCAACAACTCTCCCATTGACATGTTTTTCATGCTAACTTGGATTCCTTTCACATCGTATCTTAGTAAAGTACCACACAATGTTTCAGGGCACTGCATAAATCCCACACAAATCTGTTAGTGCCCGACATTTGTTGAAACACAGGATTAGAGTTTTTTTTCCCCCAGCTAGACACCCACACCTTGTCAATATACCATATAAAAGATTTGGCATCAGTAAATGAGAGGAACAGATAGGAGGCATACAGGAAAGAGGAGGCCTGACAATTTGTTTCTTTGAGCACATTCAGTTCATTTCAGCAGTAACAACTTTGATGTCTGTTACAACACACTGAGTAGCAGTAATTTGGTAGCCTTCTTGTGAAAGACATTCTGGAGCATAAAATAAACACCATCCTTGGAGGTTTAACAGTAATCAACACAAACTTTAGTCTGAGGCTGTTTGTGAGGATTATATGTACCCTCAATGGGTACAGAACTGTACTTAGATCAAAGCAGAAAATCAACACCACAGATCCATTTAAACATCATCTGCGTTTAGGCATGGAAGGCAGCACCTAACTCCACCCTATAGAAAAGTTGCCTTAGAAAACACAGAAATATCATTGCATAGCTTCCCATCAGTTCAGAAGGAGAAGCTTCAATACTTAAAGCCTGGTGAACAACAAAGGTCTTAAAAAATATATATGGACAGAAGCTAGGAAGAAACTTACAAATTTAAATGTAAATTGTAAATGTAAATGTCTTTTACAACAATACCCACTTTAACACTATCTTGATGTTTTCCAAAGTATAATTTTTTTAACAATCATTAAAAATAATGCATGCCATAGTCTGTCACAACCTAAGCCAGTTTATATTGAAATATCGGCAAAAATATGTTGCATAACCAGCTAAAATTCATCCCTAATCACTCTTTAGATATTGGCTTGTTGGATGTTGTCCCATTCCATAGAGAAATACTTTACCCCCTACTCTAAGTCATTTAAAATTACTTGCGGAAATGCATTGGGAAACTATTCCTTATATTTGGGCAGCTACTGTCCCACCACCAAGGTCCAAAAAGACACTCAATTCCTGAGTAGGTGTGGGCGTAGCGCCTTTAAACAAAGCCTACAGACAGTGCAGGCTGTTGCTTTGTGTTAACATGGAATGAAAAGAGGCATTAGCCCTCTGGTGTTTATTTTCCTGTTGCCTAAGCATATTTCATCTCCACCTGCAACAGAGGAAGGCGTGGGTAATAGTTGAATTCAACAACGGAAAAAGTTAGACTACGGCACCATATTTTGCTTAACAATAACTAAGATAACAATAAAGTGTTTAGGGAGTAAATGTTTGAAACGGCTGCAGGTCCTGCAGTGCAGGTGTTCTAGCTATGATTACCACCTACATACCTGTAAACATCCACACCTAAAACAAAAACAGTGGGTGGTCTGTTACACCTCACATAGAAATACCCTTTAGCCTAAAAACCTTTGCAAAACCAGCAGTTGCCTTTGGTTTCATTACTCCATCTGCACTGGATTCGTTAGCCATTTTAGTAAAAGTAATTTCTGTCCCAGTTTCATAATCTCTCTACATGTGCAAGACCCTCAGAATCATATGCGTGTTAGTTTACCTCATTGGTTCTGAACACACAAACAGCAGCAAACATGCCAAAGCAAGTTTGAAGCTACTTTACGAGAGATACTGCATCTGTCCTCTTTAATTAGACAGACATAAGTATGGACAAGCCTGGAGAGGGTGCAAAAATGTAAAAATAAATCAATGAACATGAACTCAAATTTCCTGCCATCCCCAGAGAGGAAAAAAATATAAAAATGTTATATCATCCCTGCTATATGAACCGATTTATGAGAACACTTCTGGGTCTCAAACTAGGGTTTTAAACAGATACACACACAGATACACACACTAACAAAAGTAAGTTGAACTATATTGTGCAGAAGAACGAGAAAATAACATTACAGTGAGCATTTTGTCTTTTAGCTCTTGATTCCAGTAGCTGTACACCTTGAAGCTGCTAGATTTGAACGTATTTCTTTCTTTCTATGTCACTTTTAGTTGAATTAAACAACATACTTGTTTCAATTTTCACACATAGTAAAGCTTTATTCTGGTTTTCATTAGTCTGACATAACTCAAAGACACACGTCTATCATTCAGCACCTTTTATCAATAAGTCCATCAGTGTTTGTGCTGAAAGACATAGCAGAGCAGAGCAGATAATTACTTTAGTCAGTCATTCCAACACCACAAAAGAACAGTGGAACTGATGTGTTACCCAGACTATCGATTCAATTTACTACTAAGTCAGCTAAACAAGGGTATATTGAAAGCACAATAAAACATCAACATTAAGATTTTTCTGTTCGCTAGTACTGCTTTTTTTTATATTTTTCTAACATATACTATACACATGCTTACCTATTTTCATTTCTGTTGTTAATTTAGATTCTAGAACGGGATCTCAGGACTCAATACTTGTTAATTCAAGGCTCAGCTCAGCAGCTGCAACAACACTACCGTGAGGGTTGAAAAAAACCAAGACCTTGCAGAAACTGCAGAGAAATGTAAACTGCTCTCTTCTTGCGAAAGACTGAATCTGCACCCCTATAATCACCTAATTTGTTATATATTTTATGTGGTTAAAACAAATGCCTTCAGTGTAAGATTTTCCACTTGTGCCACTTTGTTGCAACCCCTCACAGAGTTTTTAAATGCCTTGTTTTTAGAAATCCCCCAAAGAGGAATTACCCAGGTGTGTAAAGATGGGTTACACATCAAGTACCATTTGGGGTGGGGATTTAACATCCAAAAACTTTAAAACTTCCAAGATAACACATATTTTAATAGGATTGGATAGGATTCAATTCATTGTCACTCCACATGTCACAAACACAGAGCAACGAATGCATTCAAGTACAACCAACCAGTAAAAACAACTTGACATAGACAAAGGAGCAGGCAAATTCCTGGCCTTTCGCCAGGTACAAGCATGTAACCTTTCCAAGATCTATTCAGAATCCAGGATCCACGGCCAGTCTGCGATCTTGTAGGATCAAACCCAGTCTGCGATTCTGCCCTCTTAACGTTTCAATCTGAGTGTTGATAGCTCTGCAGATCCCTTCACTAACCACAATCTCGAGTGTAACAGATGATTTTATAGTGACCCTTTACATTTGCTGACTTTTGTTTAAAAGAAAGTATATTAATGATGATTATCACTATAAACATGTTTGTAAAATTTTAAATACTAAGAAGGTGATAAAGGCAAATGCATTTGTAAAACACCATTTTTATTCATTTGTTGAGACTTTCAGTACATTTCAGTCGAATAAACGAAAGGTTCCTTCACAGAGAGCCACATACAAAAGCAGAGAAAAAAAAATTAGACGGTGTATTTCTTTGGCTCAGACAGGAAATAAACAGAAACGTTATTAGAACTAAAGGCTACCAGCTTCCACAGCTTGGTTACTGAACCTGAAACACATATGGCGGTATTACTAACAGAAGCAGTTTTCCCGTAGGAGCTAAAATAAGATTTTCTTGGGAAAGAATTAATTGAATCTTGTCCGAGTGGAGTCATTCCAGGACATCACCAGTTTGTATTTAAAAATGCCTAAAAAACCTGTAAAATATACAAACAAATCATATAGTGGAAGCTGCTGTGAGATTTCTTCGTGAACTTGAGGAGCAGCAGGGGGAAATTATGGGCAGGAACGAACATTTTTTCTCTAGAATGAGAGAATAAGGTCTTTCTTTATAGCTTTAGAAGGTTCTTTTATGTAAAAAATATTTCTTTAAAAACACCACTGATATGTGTTAAATTAAAAGAAAAGACGGGTACAGGAAGTTTGAGCCATATTACCAGCAAGAGCATTAAAAAACATTGGAGTTAATGTCTTAAAAACATTATCTTTGCAGCCGACAAAGAGCTGGGAATAAAAGAGCTGCCTACGACAAACTTGGACATCTTCTTTAGTCAGTGAGGAGAGTTTATCTTTGCCTTAGAGGCAGACCAGTAATGTTCACCAACATTGGAAGTTGGCACAAGTACATTCTTTCCATTTCTATTATTATATAGTTATTATTATATAATTATGTTCAGCCAGGCCTGATTACTATGTGCTCTGCAGAATTACAAAATCACTTAAATAGACCCTGTCTGACAGCACGAAGTAGGCTAGAATATCTAAAAAAGCAACACATCATGCTCCGAACTTAAGAAATTTAGGATCGGACTAGAAACAAAGTCACTGAAAATCACTGAAAAATGACAACCCCATTTCTAAGGCAAAAGTTAAAAGGAACAGCGGTAAACCTTCCTAGAAGTGGCTGATCTAGCAAAATAATTCCAAGAGCGCATTGATAACTCATTCAGGAGGTCACAGAAAAAGCAGAAAAACATCTGAAGCACTGCAGGCCCTCACCTTCCTCGGTTAGGGTTAGTGTTTATGATTCAGCAAACTAAAAGTGGAACTTTTTTGTGAGGTGTGCATCCAGTTACATCTGGTGTAAAACGACTTGAGGAACTAACATAATCATGAATTCTGCTCTCTCCGGTAGAAAAACCCTGAAGGAGATGGTCAAACCGTCAATTCATGACTTAAGCGTAAGTGAGCTTGGGCTATGCAGCAGGACAACAAGGCAAAGAACACCAGCAAGTCTACGTCTGAATCGTACAGAACATAAATATAATGACGTTTTTGGAGTTGCCTAGACCAGGTTAGGACTTAAATTCAAGTGACGTGACCTTTAGCAAGCCTTCAATGCTCAGAAACCCTCAGGTTTTGTATGATATTAAAATATGTTAGATGAACTAAAACATCAGAGTGTGGCACAAAAAGCAAAAGCAGCAGAGATCTGTAAAGAGGGGGAATACTTTTTCACGGCACTGTACTGCACATAGCATATAGAATAACCAAATATGCATTCGACTCTTGCCAAAGCCTTGTTTTAACTTGTTTGAATGATAACCGAACAGTTCCTCTGGGGTGAATCATAAAAAAGGGTCATTACCCAAAACTGCCTTAGGGTTAGAAAATAGAGCTGTTATTTAAATCTACTGTACCTGCGCCAGGTAATGTTTGCCTTTGGGTTTGCATCAGCCTCACATGTAAACTGGTCCTTCATTGGTCCTTCTGTAATGTTCACCTCCAGAGGTGGATCTGTAAGCCCAAGAGAACAGAGTTATTGCCGTGATCAGTTTTTTAACAGTGGCACACTGACAATGATCTCTGTTCTATAAAGCTTTCCTCAAAGTCCTCAAAAAAGATTAAAGAGCATTTATTCATAATAATACTCATAATATAGAATCACAATCAGAGTGATACATTTCAAAGATCATTCACTGTTTCCAGGAACATCCACAACATATCTATTTCTTAAGACCCAGAATACTGATTCTCAGAAAATTTGAATATTATAGAAGGTGAGTAAAAATTAATTTTTACTAAAGAAATATTAAGTCATGTCCTACACTATCTAAATTAACGGAAGGTTGAGTGTAAGGAGAAAGCCTGGAGGAAAAGGTAACAGGGACAACCACAGTTTAAGAAGGATTGAGAGCTCTGGGGAGGTCCACAATGTTTCCTTATCATCAACACAGGTGTATCCAGGGTGTTGGGCTCATCCGCCACGTTCGTTAATGCTGAGCCACTCCTGAACATGTGAGATAATGTCAGAAGCATTTTGCCTGGGCTAAGGAGAAACATGACCAGACACATAATCTATGGGGTATTGCCATGATGAAGATGAGAGACACCAGACCCATCAATGCAGATGAGCTAAAGCCCACTTTTAAAGCAACCTGAGCTTCCTTTACACCTCAGTGGCACCACTGTTGGATCACCTGCATGTCAAGCAGACTAGCATGTTTGCCAGTGGGAGGAAAAAAGGTGTCAAAGCAATGCAAGGTTAACATCAAGGTTAACAGACAAGAAGACATGTCTAAAAACTACTATGTATTACATTCTGATTAAAGCATATCCTAAAATTTATGATATGTCTTATTTAAAAAAAAACTTCTAATAGTGGGATTGAAGCAACCTGTGAGGTATCATTTAGATCACCCTGGCTGGTCAATGTAATTTATTTTATTTCATTCCCATTCAGTTGTTCACCACAGATACAAAAGAAGTAGCTGGGAGTTCATGGACAAGGAATTCACCTCGACGCCCACTCAAATTCCTTAAACGCTATTGCAACCTTGCTATTACAACAGACAGAACTGTTTCTCACAGTCTGCGGGTGCTGTTTCAAAAAGGAAAGACAAGAAAGAAAAGAAAGTGCAGTATTTTACTCCAGACAAGGAGTAAAAGAATCTGGGACGAATGAAAAAACCCCTGTGAGAACGTCTGAGACAGGCTTACTCAAAAACAACCACATACACCATAGCATCGGGTGTTGCACAAAAGTGTGCAACTTCACTTAAAACGTGTTTCTATTTAAGCAGAACACTGCATATTACAGGCATTTTAAACATTTAATTATTTCATTGGATAAATACTAAGAACTTCTAAGAATCTGACATATTGGCCAGGACGTCCTTGTAAAAGAGATTAATAATCTTAATGGGTTTCTCTCCTGGAAAAACAAAGGTCGAAAAAATAATAATAATGATAAGCATCAAGCATTGAACCTTTTGATGAATACCTATGTGCTTAGCCAGAGACTTTTTAAAAAAGGCTATCATACAGTTTGAAATGTATGGAAGACATCATTATGAAAGTGTGCTATAATGCTGTGAGAAAAAGAAAAGTTTCATGGCTGAAGTCAGGATGTACTGAGACTAAATAACCGAATTCAGCTGGGTCCCTTGAAATAACAGGAAAACGGAGTCTCTTTGGACCTGAGAAGGTCATAATTCAAGGTTTGGCTCCTACTACCTGCATTTACCTATTTAACATCATTTGAAGGATGAATTATAGATGCGTACACTCGATACTGAGGTTATCTGTTTGCCAAGTTGGACTAGCCTCCACCCAGCAAATATTTTTATTAGTCATGTTTGTCAGAAATAATGCCACTTATGTTCTTTCACAAAAGTGACATTTTGTTCAAAAGAAGTAAAGGATCTGGTATGAGATTTCCTCAGGGCGCTTTTTAAATATAGAGGTCAGGCTTAAAATTACAGATTCCTAACTAGTCCTTAGAGTGGCTATAATAAGACACTAAGGAGTGCTCCAAATATATAAAAATAGCTTTAGCAAGGACAGCAACGCAGTAAAAATGCACCTTTCAGGCTATAATTTCCCCCAGGCTGACTTTTTCTAGCTGTAAAACTGATCACATTAGAAAGAAAGAAGTGCTTAAAAAACATCTAAACTCAGCAGCACTTAAATTTCAACTGTCTGGCATCTACAGACAAACACAGTATCACTTATCTCAACATTCCTGTTTTTAATCAATGGGAAGTGTTGGGGCTATTTTTTGTTCATAGCACTGGTGCTGAGGACAAAGGTGCAGTAGCAAAGTCCAAAACATTGCTTCACCATCTTAAAATGTCTGTTACAACCTCTAAAACTCAAAACTAAAATAGAAAAGCACTCACAGCGCAGACCTCCGCCATGCCCACTTTGTTTCACCTGCTGACAAGATACGAAACCACAGGAATATCAAGTTGTTGGATCATGGTCAAAAAGTTGTTCTAGCATATTTTTTTTTACAGAAACAGATTCAAGTGAAAAGAGAAGTGCAGTGGAAAAAAAAAATCTCAGGTACTCCAAGAATAAACTGCAGCAAACAGCCAACCAGGAAGAAGTTCTGGTGTTTTCTCATGCATTGTAGCTTTCATTTACAAGTACACCAGGTTTAACCAAGATATAGCTGCATATTGGAGCAACAGTAGGATTTCCTAATTGCTAAATAGTGTTAGGAATGCAAACTACAAAGAACTTTGAACTCAAAAGTTTCTAGTGGCAACATGTTCACTAAAGTGTGCTGTACTGAATTGTGGGTGAAAGATTTACTAAGATACAAATAATGAAAAGTGCCAAAAGTGCTGCTTTATATTTGAGAACCACTGCTCCAAATGCATGCTGTTCTTCAGTACACATTAATTACTTCTGCACTAGTGATAGTCAAGAATAAAAATGTTAGGTTCCAGGATTTACTGCTTTATTAGGCAGTATATCCAGTTTGTACACTACTTAAAAGCTATAACTTATTATGTGTGTTTACATACAGCTAAATGACAGATGGCTCTGTATAATAAGATGCCATAAAACTTCCCTTTATAATAGTACTGTTAGTTCAGTTGGTTGAGAGGTTGAAACCAACACCTTTAGCTGTAAAGACAAAGGTTTCAGTAAAAACGTGTCTCAAATTGCCACCATCCAGGTGTTTCTCAAGGTGATAATGTTTCTCTGGGTATAAAAGGATCTTTAAAAGATACAACTGAAAGTCAAACAAAAGCTCCCAGTCGTCTATAATTACAAACATGTATATTAAAAGGCCTAAAGGTAATCGAGGAAGGGGGACTTCCACTGGGAACATAAACGCTACTGCAGTCATAAATATCTGATGAGCACTTTAGAACATTTACACTGCTGCAGGTAGGGCCTGCGTTTTGTCTCAAATTATACTGAGTCAGAAATGTGTTTAAAAGCAGGCTAAATAGACCATTTGCACTATGCTGGCTGTCAAATGTTTTTGCAATGCAGTCTCTGGGTGGAAAAAGCAATGAAAAGGATGAGATCTTGAGGCACACGTCCTCACAATCATAAAACACTTTCTCACAAAGTCAAGTCTTTTCATTCATGAAGTTCCAGCACTTCATGTCTGAAATGCACCAAATGCACTGCACAACAAAAAGCCAGCTCTGCAACTGGGAACAAAGAGAGATGCCAGTTACCCTAAGGATATCGTTCACTGCCTAAGTAATGTCAGCTCATGCCAAGAGAAACAAGGACATGGACGTAAATATTTATTTCCAGAGGTCAAAAGTTAAAGTAATGTGTTGGTTTTAACATACAGAGAAACACAGGAACTTGACCCTAACAAACATAAAACTGGAAAAATTGTGTTTGACCAATGGTTTGACTCTCGACATCCATCACGGTTCCTTTTGTGTGGAAAAGTAATTGCCCATCACAAAAATTAAAGCGTCTAGATAATAATGCTGTGGTCAGATTTCAGTTTTTGATTCCGCATTCTGTAATCTGCTGCTGCAGTCAGAGGGGATCTGTGTCCAAAGCAGCAATACTCATGCAGGAGCATAACCCTTTCAGCATCAGCACACACACTGGAGGAAAAAAAACCCTGAGTGATAGTTGAAACATGCCTTTAGTTAATGTTCTTTAAAAACTCAATGAGAAATGTTTAATTATATTTTTGAAAGAACGAAGAATAGGTTTTTTTTTAGTTCATGGAAAACAGCTTAATTTGGACAATTAGTAAAACATGGACGGGAACTTCCTACACTTAACACAGATTTGGGATTTGTGGAACCTGTCATAGTGGGCTATTTTGTTGCTGGACCAAAGGCAGACAAGCTTGGAGGAAGCAGAGTTCGATCAAAACTCATCTTTTATTTACAGAGTTCACTCACATGAAGGTGAGGTGCAGGTCGACAAGATAATCCAGTTTTACGGGGTACTTAAAACAGGATCCAATGTGCGGATTAAATCCAGAGAGACGTCAAAGAGACGTAACGACACCGCGTGGAACAAAGGACAAAGACAAACTTAAATACAGACGAAGGTGGACATGAAACAATGGGGCAGGTAATCAGGGAAAACAGACACAGTTGTGGAACAGGCGTGCAGCAAGACAGAGGGGCAGGTGAACCAGATAGGGATTAACGAGAACATGAGGAGCCTGACAAGACAAACAGTAAAAAAAACCAAGGGACCAGAACCCAAGGAGATAACAGATCTAATAATACAATCAAAAACACAGTCAAACAGAACAGAACCTAGGAAACAAAACACAAGAGACGAGGACTCAAGGACTAACCAAACTAGTAGCAGAAAAACACCTGACAAAACGTAAACAATTACAGAATCAGAAAACCACACACAGAGACCACACAATAAACAGAATAGAATTTAAAATTCTCCTCCTCACATATAAAGCCCTTAATGATCTAGCTCCATCATACATCAGAGATCTGATTCTTCCATATGTTTCAAACGGAGAACTTCGTTCTCAGACTGCAGGTTTACTGGTGGTTCCTAGAGTCTCTAGAAGTAGAATGGGAGGCAGATCCTTTAGTTATCAGGCTCCTCTCCTGTGGAACCAGCTCCCAGTTTTAGTCCGTGAGGCGGACACCCTGTCTACTTTTAAGGCTAGGCTTAAAACTTTCCTTTTTGATAAAGCTTATAGTTAGAGTGGCTTAGGTTATCCTGAGCTATCTCTGTAGTTATGCTGCTATAGGCTTAGGCTGCTGGAGGACATAATGACCACTTTAACCCTCTTCGCTACATTCTCACACTACTCTCCAATATTGCATTATTTGCTGTTATTTCAGCTTTTAACTTTGTTCTCTCTCTTTTCTCTTCCTAGAAGCTACACCTGGCCTGACTCTGTATCTACCTGTGACACCTTTCTGGAGAGGGGCATTGTCCGAGCTTCTGCTGGCAACAACTTAATGCTCACCCTCTACCGATGATCCACATGGCCCTGTCTTTCAGTGTTTAACACTTTCTCTCTCCTAGACATAGCTACTGACTGAGCTTTTACTGTGACTAACTCTATGTGCTCTCTTCAGACTCTAAACTTGAAAACTGGCTCAGAGTTTATCTGTTCTTTCTCTCTAGGTGAAACGACTAAAGGAGCTACATCCATTAACATTACTTTTCCTTCCCATAGAAAGTACTCCTGGATCAGTGCTTCTTTGTTCTCTTTGTGTCTCTGCTCTGTTCTCTCTAACCCCCAGTCGGTCGTGGCAGATGGCCGCTCACACTGAGCCTGGTTCTGCTGGAGGTTTCTTCCTGTTAAAAGGGAGTTTTTCCTCTCCACTGTTGCTACATGCATGCTCAGTATGAGGGATTGCTGCAAAGTCAACGCCAGTGACTGTCCACTGTCTCTACATGCTCATCCAGGAGGAGGGAATGCTGCAAGTCTCTGACTGGATGCAATCTGCTGGGTTTCCTTAGACAGAAAACCTTTTTATCTAATTTGAATAAATAACAGAATCTGACTGCATTGTTCAATGATTCGGATTAATTGGAATGTATGTAACTGACTTTTGTGAAGTGCCTTGAGACGACATGTGTTGTGAATTGGCGCTATATAAATAAACTGAATTGAATTGAATAGAAAATAAGACACCAGAAACGGGAACTCAAAAACAAACCATATTAGAACAGCAAGAGACCAAACTAAACATAAACAAATACCAAACCATAAATAACACAGAGATACAAGATGGGAAACTAAACTAAAGAACCCAAGGAAAACAGAGCACAATAATAATAATAATCATAATAATAATCATCATAATAATAATAGCAACAATGACAACAAAGAGAAAGCCATACTAATTCATAGGAAAAACAACAATAACTAAAAGGAGCTATGAACGAGGAGGGAGAAACACAACCTTACACCCAAAATAACTGAGGAAAAACAAAACCCAAAACCAACACAGTCCAAAAAGTGTCACACCCTGACAGAACCATTACTATATTTGAACAAGAAAATCTTAGTTTTCTTTACACACACGTGCTTTGTTGCAATAAATGATGCAATACTTTCCAGTGAACTAATACCTCTCACTTTTAGCCAGTTTAAATGTAATGAAGCCAATAATGTCATAGTGTAAAAATGTATTAACTTTTTAAATGTAACAAAGTCAATAGATTTTATTTGAGCATATTTGTAGGTATTATGTTATCGACCTAGCAACCTTTGCTATAGGTTGCTATAACCCCTAATCTAGAGCTACAAAAAACAAAAAAGGGAACTTTTGAACACATCTTCCACAGGGTTGTGGGTAAATATCTCCACCAAAGCTTTCTTTCACACAGCGGCTGGCCCATTTTTACACACCTGTGACATGTGTATACAGACAGTGAAGTTTGTTTCCGCAGGACCCGTTTTCAACACAACATGCGTTTCAAATTTGTCAGCTAATTGTTCACTCATTCCTTTCCACCAAAACAACGTAAAGCTTTGAGGTGTAGTGACAAGTAATCCCAACAAGATGTACAAAGAGCTCTTTGTGAAGTCAAGGAAGTAAACAGGGCTGCTAGTCTCATGTTTTTGTTGAATGGAAGATTTCACAGAGCAACAGAAACTTTAATAGATGTCCGTTGTTATCAACTGTGTGCACCACACTAGGCCATTCAACCACACCCCTAGATTGCCATCACTCAACGCAACCTAGAGCACAAACAAATGAGGTTTGACTGTAGAAAATATCTCACGCCGCTAATTTTCATTCCTAAACCTGTCATACAATGTTGAGCTCATGACACAGCGTCTCGATTAAATTAATGTTCAACTTTGAATAAACACTAAAACAACTTTATTTTGTTTTGTTTTTAGACTCATTCTGAGATGGACTTGCTGGGATGCTTTCCTTTACTGTCCTGCTGCACGACCCAAGTGTGCTTAAGCTTAATTTACTTTGTGTTACAGAGCAATATTCATGGTTTCATCAATTATCACAAGTCGTTCCAATTCTTAACAGCACTGTTTCTGAGGATAGGAAGGTGAATAAGAATATGCATGTTGTGAATGGTCTCCCAATAAACTGGAGAAGATCCACCATCACAAATGCACAGAAGATTTTGCACAGGACCAATGAAATAGCATAATGATGCCTGACTTCAACAGAAATATGCTTTGTCGACAGGGATGAATTTGCATTATTTAAATGTCATAAAAAGCCAGAAAACAAAGAATGGCACATTTCTTTCTTTGTATAAGCTAATATGATGATACATGTGTGTGGCACATGGGGAAGGTATAAAGATTAAATAAAGATAAAGATTAAACGGGGGCTACAGTTTTAAACGGGAGACTTCCCAAGAGCTTGTAACAATAACAGGGAGTCATAGAGTAAAATTAGCAACAGCTGTATGATAATTTAACTGTGACTTTCACTTTATGAGCAGAGCCAGCATACAGAAAAGGGAAAAAAAACTATTACCTGAGCCAATAGTAATAAGACCTCTCCTGGTAGCATGATGTAGAAACTTATTTCTACAGAAAGAAAAAATGTAGTTCTTGTTCTAATGTAATTACATTTTTAAATTTGAAATCTTCACATGCACCCCCTCAAGATATTCATGCTTATATTTCATTTTCATTTTATGTCATTGGTGTCACAACCTACTTCCCAATCTAAAACTGTGTACAATCGATTGAATCTAAATCAGAGGCTGTCAGTCATTTGGTCAAGCAGAAAATAAAATCTAACCAGCTTTGGGTGCTTGCTGGAATTAGAAATGAACAGAAGAACTGCTGGATGTGAAAAGTGTTAGTAAAAAGCAGCTCATCACGAAGGACTCTTTTCAAGGCAGGGAACTGAATATCACAACTGGACATTGTTTCTTTGTGAATGCCCACTTGTTTTTCCCATGTTTTTCAGGACAAACTGTTCCTGCGTTTTGTTTTGTTTTTCAATTCTTCTCTGGGCCTCCTACATTTGGAATTTCCTACCACCTATTTAGGTAAATGTGCCTTTTCACACAGTATCTCCAGTGGTTTTTAATCATTAAGAGCCTAAAATGTATTTCACAAGGAAGTCACACTAGGTTCATTATCTTGACATTTAATGATGAATGTGGATGTGCATTTGGGTATTTTCCATCTGAAAACAGAGCTGTTGAGTATGGTTCAAATGACTCACAGCAGGATCTCACGATGTTTAGTTTGTTGCATTTATCCCCCTAGGATGCTTTGATATTACGCATTCCCTTAAAGCTCCGGCTGTATGTTTAGGGCTCCTGTCCAGCCATCCAGCAGTCTCAGACCTTCAGCAGCCTTTAAACAGGTTTTCTTTTAGGACTGTCCTGTTAGCAGCATTCATCTTCCCAGCAACTCTAATGAGCTTCCATGTCCTGCTTAAAAAACGGTAACCTCAATATGTTGCTGCCACCACTGAAATTTATTACGGGGTATCAGAGTATTGGTAGGAGTTCTTTTGTAAAACACTGTACATTCAACATCTAGAAGGCAATGCGAGGTGTCAATGAAAAATGTTAACTGGAAAGAGATGTACAGTTTCAAAGCAACCAATCAGGCTTCTGATCAGCTCTCTGGAAGGCTCTGACCAAGGGTCTTTCCTCTGACTGTGAGTTGAGTCTTTCACGGTTTCAGCAAAATTCAGTACGTTTAATTTAAGGTTTTTTTAATAGACCATCAGGATTTGCACCAATACCAAACGTCAGTTAACCTAATAGCTTTATAAATGACCTTTCGTCAAAACAAAAAACCCTGACAGAATAAGCAATAAATTACCAAATGTACAAATTTAAGATGTAACTGGATGTAATTAAAATGTAGTTTGAAAAATCTACAGTTTTTAATGCCCAAAGTTTAGTTTATTAGCTTTTAGACATTGTAAGACCATGAAGAAACCTTTGTTTAGGAAACAATGAAATGAGACAGGTATGGGTTGTTTTTCACAACCAAATGCCAAGCATGTCCAAACCAGACTGAATATTTCTTTAGGAAATTCCTTCCACACTGTGCAATTAATTAAAAGCAAAGAATGCCTTTCTCTCTACTTCAGGATTGTAAGGAATCTATAAATTTAAGAAAGTATGTGTTTACTCACAGTAGATCTGTATTTCGAAGGATATGGTTTGGTTTAGTTTCTCGGTGGAGATGACACACTGGACCTGACTTCTGTAGATTTCTTTGGTGGGCTTTCCCATCAGCGTGCTGACTGTGGTGGTTGTACCGTTGTCATGTAAAGCTGAGTTGTTTGTCGCTCTCACTTTGTCTTTGAGAGCACCGGTGTTCCAAGCCACCTTAGCAGGCGGCTTGGAGCTAGCAGCGGTGCAGGTCGCAAGAGGAACCTCTGCTTCTCCAAGTCTGGGTAGGGCATCGTTTACGCTTGTTTCTGGAGTTACTAGGCGGGTTACAAGAATATTACGCCAGTAAAACCAGCACTTCTATATACTTCTACACAAACACAACATTCAGAACATTTTTTTAAACATCACCATACCAAGAACATGTAGAGGTATATCCATCTTGCGAGTTCCGGAAGGATAAATGGAAAAGATGCAAGAGTAGGTTCCATCATCCTGCAGGTTTACGTTAGATAGCTGCAGAGTCCCATTGTTGTCAGCAAATATCCCAATACGCTGAAATCTGTTATCTTCTCCGTTAACATAATTATCTTCCTTTTTAGTGATGGTAAAGAAATTGTCCGTCACCGGTTTTCCTTTCGTCCTTCTCTGCCATGAAATCTGTTCGAGTATCTCGTCTGTTGTTAGTTCCCGTGTTAGCTTGCAGGGTAAGATGGCGGTACCTCCGAGCTCCACGGTGGCACTCTTACCTGCAAAATCTGATGTGAGGGGAATACAATATTAGTTATTATGATCCAAAAACCTGCAGAACTCATACAGTTAAGTGCAGAATCTTAAAAAGACCAATGTGCCAAAATAAGTGTGCCCAGGTGACAGAGACTGTAGTGAAAGATGATTGTTGACTCAGGCGGGGCTGATGTTAAATACAGGCCACACTATTCAGCTTTATTTTTGTAAAAAGAGGAGAAAACTAAAACAATGTGTCCTTTCTCTTTCCTTTCACTTCACGTGGAAAGGAAGGGAGAGGGGTTGGGGTGGGAGAGCATAACGAAGTGTGTGTGTGTGTGTGTGTGTGTGACTTCGCCTACACTCATGTTCGTCGTATAAACAATGGTCCTTTCCTTTAGCAAGGTCTGTTTTTTTTTTTTTTGCCTAAATGATTTACAGCGTAGTGGTACGTAGCTAAATAAAAAAGCCGATTAATACATAAAAAGAAATCAGAAAATTAAATACTGAAGTAGGCACAATGTTTTACAGTTTTCTTATGGTGAGCCTTTACAGTTATATGCTCTGTGGCGTCCGTGCAAACTTTAAACAACAGCGTTAAAAAAAATAAGTACAAACAGAGGACACGTGACCGGGGGAGAGTCAGACTTACAGATAAAATGTTCAATTCAACAACAACGGTACAGATGAATCCTTGTAAAAAAAACAAAGAGCACATGTTAAACTTGTTTTTCTACAGGGGTTGAAACGTCGCCTGAAAATGACCACAGGGGTAGAAACGTCGCCTGAAACCTCTACAGAAAGCACCTTGCGCCACAAGCTAGTGCCACACGTAGTAGCGTAAATAGCATCAGCGCGTCTCTTTAAATTCATTTACAAGACTGGGTCACAAGAGAAAATAAACCAGTAGCACCGAAAAATTATCCAGATCTATGTCCAGCAAAACACGATTCCCATTTCTATTCCCGAACACAAAAAGGTAATTTTTTTTGCAAAGTACAAACCTTGCACATCTCTGGTCCAGACGAGTGCAGACACAAAGAGTAACAACTTGTAGGACATCAAGACAGCATATGGCAACGTAATCGAGATGGAAAAATCGTAACAGTTCTTCTACCCTTGGTAACTCCTTAGGACAGAAAGCGCCTGCGCAGTAAAAAAAACAAGCTTTTCTGGTGTTGTGAAGCGTTAACCAGACTAAGTCAACAGTGATATTCCATGTAGCTAGTTTGAGTAAATTAGTCGCGTTAACCCGCTAGTTGTAGCTTGGCTGCAGTTAGATGATTGTGAGCATGACGGGTCTTTATGGGATTTGACGTGTCTATTTCAGTCCTTCTAATTCAGCTTTTTAAAATATTCAGCACAGTTTGAAATTGTTTTGCTGATGTTTGAGCTTAAAATGCATTCCAATGAGAATGAATGTTTGTGTGACGAAGCTGAAGTTAATTTTCATGCTTACCGTTTAAGGGCGATTCCACCTCATTTTGCTTCACCTTGAGCATCTCTAATCTGCTCCAACTCAAAAACCACAGTACATTGACTATTCAAACCTGGACTAAATTATTCTGCACTAATAACCGAATCTTTAAGATCCATTTTGGAACTTGTGAAACCTTTATTTGATTTGTGAAATTTCCATAAAGTGTGATTTCAATGTTTTGTTTTGTTTTTATTTATTTTTTTATTTTTTTGCATCTGGACCACATTAAAAGTGGTCCAGGTCCACTACAGTACTTAGACTCTTCAAACTTGGACTAGATTGTTCTACAGTAATAGCAAATAATGACCATAGCTTAAAGAAAACTCAAAACAGGCTAAAAGAGGTGTATGTTTGTTGGTCGGTTAGAGGTCACAATAAAATAGGGCCTACTTAAAAAAAGTAACAAATGCACATCAACTTTGAATAGAATATGTTTTTTTATTAATGCAGTTCTATCTTAAACAGTATTTCCAATATTTTCATGTCTCTCCGTTTCTGCTCCCAGCTGCATCCGGATCTCCTCTCTCACAGCAAAAAAGGCATTCAGCTATATTTCTCAGTTTTTTTTTTGTTTACATAATTGTTTTTGATGCTCCCATTTCTTCAGCTTCTTTGTTTGTTGAAAACAAACAAAATAAAATATATTAAATTATTTAATTTTACTTTGGACTAACTTGTATAATAATTTCAGACCCTGCTTCTCCTCACCTACTCCTTCTCTGAGCTACCATCTGTTTGTTGATAGGACCTCCTGATCTTAGGAATAAACTGCTTTCTTTTTGTGGCATTAGTGGCCTTTAATTCTTAGTAGCTTAGCAGGAAGAAAGGCAGAAAGAGAAAGGGAAGACGTGCAGTAAATGGCTTGGGAATTGAATTCAGAACAGCTTAGGACCAGAACCTATGGTGCACCTGCTCTTCTACTGAGTCACTAATTTCTTCATGACTTTGCTTTGTATTATTGCCCCTGCATAATAATCAGATTGCTCATTTTTAGTTAATTTAATAAAGTTTACCATTACACTTGTAAATAAATAGGCAAATAGACAAAGATCCACAGACATGAGATTTTAAAAAAAGACTCTTGTCGTGGGACCAACAGAACTGTTCAGTTCAAGATCTCGCTAATGATTTGAAGAACTACACAAAATATAAGTCACAGATGTCCCTTCTTCTGCTCTAGGAGCAATAAAACATCCATTTGCCATCTTTAATATTTATTGGCATTAAAATGAATGATTTGTTGGCAAAACTTCTCTCTGTGTCTCCGCAGTTGTTTGTGTGGCCAGCTGGTCACACAGACTGAATGTGCTCACTACATCCAAGGCCAGATTATTCTTTGAAAACTTCGCCGCAGGCCTCTTCACTAGCTTGCTTGGTAGATTAAATGGTGCAACAGCAGCAACCTACTCGCCCCATAAACCTGTTCACCAAACAACGGACGGTACGAAGGCATTTTATTCGAGTCTAGCATTGTTTTGTGAAAATGGCTACAAGCTGCTTTTTTGAGGCTGGTTGCATATAGATTTTCATAAATCCACTAGCCATTTAATAGCCTTCAATTAAAAATCATTATACGAATTAGACAGTGACAGAAATGGTACCCTATAAAAAGTTGGTAAATTCTTGAAAATCGTAGAAGATGGGAGTCTGATTTAATTTTAATCACCTGTAATTATGTCAAACCTTTTAACAAAGTTTTTGGTTTAAGTAAGTTGCCAGTTACTAGTAATCAACAATACCTTAAAACCATAACCTTCACAAAGTTGGTATTTACAACAGGACTTTTAATTTGCATTTGTTTTATGTAATTAACATTTGTAATCATGTGGTCAAGTTGAGTTTAGAATCTCTATTTAAAGACAGAGCTAGAAATAAAGAATGATTAAAAATAATGTATCAGCACAGATAAATAACTTTAGAACAGTAACTAAAAACTATTAAAAACTATTACAGGTAACACTGCTTCCATTGCATTCATGTCCATCTTCATGTTTTCAGAGGGATAAGTGAGTGGTGAGCTAAGAAATTACCAGGTTGGTGGAATGTACCAGTCCTGTCAGTGATGGAGTGATGCATAAGCTGGTAAGTGGAAAGTTGGCATGCTAGAGCTGGCTGCAGGATGGTGAGGCTGTCAAAGTAAAATTCAAATCAAAGTGATCAAAAATTAATTTATCATTGACCAAGCATTGCAGCAAAGATTTCAGAAATTTCCTGAAGATGCCAAGACTTTGTATGACTATTAACAACTTATGTAGAAGCAGTGAAAATTAAATGTTTACCACTTAAGGTCCTATGGTAGATGTTCTCTGTTAGGGTTTGAAAACTTTTGTATTGTTTATCACTCTTCCTTCCCAGGGAGAGGAGTGAGTTATGCTACTACTATGGGCTACCATCTTGCTGCAAGATTAACAGAGACTCGTGTCGTTCCTTCTGAGCTTGACTATTTGATAATTAATACCTAACACTCTCTCAATGATTTCAAGGATGATTGGCTTGTAGTTTGCCCCATTTTTTGCCTTTTAGGTTCCTCCCTCATTTTTTTCCCCTCGGTCTCCTGCTTTCATATCCTGCTGAAACATTCTGCTAGCCCTGCTGAGTCCAGCTCATCATTAGTTTCTGGCATACCCCCCTTCCTCTGAGGCTAAAATGTCTTCTGTCCCCAACCCTCACTTTCCCTTATCTCACTCGCCACATTTTTGTTGCTTCCTTCCTCAATCTTTGAAATTATAATGACACTGTTAGCATGAAGATTAGGGTAGCCATACATTCTAATCCCTTTCTCAGATCTAAATGCAGCACAGCCAACCATGGTAAGGCAATCAGCCTATGAAGGGTTCATATGTACAATTACATGTAAACCCTTCTCTTGTTCCACCATCAACATCTTAATTAATATTTTTAATTTTCTTCCAATTATTTCCTTCAAAGCAACACAGTTTACCACTTTTTTCAGTATGACGTTGCAGTTGTGACTAAGATTGTTTCGGAGGCATCTGAACTGTTGCTCTATTGTTTTTTTTAGGGCAGTCAGCAGCTGTGGTGGTCAATATGAAGGGGAGCTGCTTTCAGTGATACCAAGGATGAACCTTCATTAGGACTTCAGCACATTTCCCCATTGTCCAAATTTTATCAGATACATTTTATTTTTTGCCGATGTAATTACTAAACAGTATAAATGGTAGTAAAAGTACTTCTTTATTAAAGCTTGTTTTACATTTTACACATTTTACGGGTTCCACTCCTGTCAGCTAAGAAAAGGAAACTGAGGCTACAATTCGCACAGGCTCACCAAAATTGGACAATAGAAGATTGGAAAAACGTTGCCTGGTCTGATGAGTCTCGATTTCTGCTGCGACATTCGGATGGTAGGGTCAGAATTTGGCGTCAACAACATGAAAGCATGGATCCATCCTGCCTTGTATCAATGAGTTTACTGTACTCAAATGGCCTCCACAGTCACTAGATCTCAATCCAATAGAGCACCTTTGGGATGTGGTGGAACGGGAGATTCTCGTCATGGATGTGCAGCCGACAAATCTGCTGCATCTCTGATGCTGTCATGTCAATATGGGCCAAACTCTCTGAGGAATGTTTCCAGTACTTTTTTGAATCTATGCCACGAAGGATTCAGGCAGTTCTGAAGGCAAAAGGGGGTCCAACCCGGTACTAGCAAGGTGTACCTAAAAAAGTTATCGGTGAGTGTGTGTGTGTATATATATATGTATATATATATATATATATATATACATATATATATATATATATGTGTGCTTGTGTATACAAGGTTTCTCCATAAATAGTGAGTGTGAGGAGCCACACACCCGCCCCACTGGACTCGGGACAGATACGGAGGAGATCCGAGCCACAGACATCAAAAGGCCCCCCAGACCACATTCATCCCAAGAGAACCACCGCCGGGACTACCGCAACCCCCCCAGAGAAGGGCCGGGGAGAGTCCAAGGGGAACCACCCAGCAGCCACAGTGCAGAAGCCCCAGGGAGCTGCAGCGACGAGCCCTCAGGTCCCGCTGGCAGCCATCTACGCCCGAACAGATCCAGCCATGGACCCAGAGACCCGAGACATAACACTCCCCAAGCAGAGGCCTGACAGATCCCAGGGGTCCAGGCCCCGGCAAACAGCCACTGGGAGTGAGCCAGCACACAACAAAGCACCCAGATACTGAGAACCACAAGTACACCGGCGGGCAGAGACACCAACCACCGGCAGGTAGTGTGGCGGGGAGGAAATAGGCCCCACATTTGATGGGGGGTCAAAACTGATCCAGGAGAGGGAGCAGCCCAAGACCCAACCTGACACAAAAAACAGGCACGAACAGTCACAATCACACATTCCCACCCTCATGCATACACATAAAAACACTCACACCCACGCACCGAACGTAAAGACAAACAACAGTGGACGTCGTACACTCACTCACACTCCCCATACATACGAAAATATGAAAGTTATGCGGCTTATTCGCCACTTCTTCCCTGACCTGCCTAATGTGTTCCTTGGTCTTCCTGATGCAGAAAGTTCATAGGTACAACATGCATACAAATGAATACTTCGTGGGGATGAATTAATATTTAGTGCCCACGTTATATATATTTTGTGGCCACAAATTAATATTTTGTGAGTATGTATAAGTACTTCATGGGCACAAATTAGTATTTCAGGGAATTAATTTGAATTTCGAGGGAATTAATTTGTATTTCGTGCACACGCTATATATATTTTTTCCCCATGTCAGTTCCCGGGTGCCGTACGTTACAACCACAAACCTAAAGTTATTGTAACGTTAGGTTAGAGCCCCCCATCACCAGTATTTTGTGCCCACGTTATACCTATGTTGTGGAAGATATAATAAGTACTTTGTGGGAATGAATTGAATGAAATTTGATTCACACATTATATATATTTCGCAGCCACAAATTAGTATTTCGTGGGCACAAATTAGTATTTTGTGGAAACGAATTAGTATTTTAGCACTGTTGCCTTGCAGCAAGAAGGTCCTCGGTTCTATTCCCGGCCGGGGGTCTTTCTGCATGGAGTTTGCATGTTCTCCCCGTGCATGCGTGGGTTCTCACCGGGTACTCCGGCTTCCTCCCACAGTCCAAAGACATGCCTGTTAGGTTAATTGGTCACTCTAAATTGCCCTTAGGTGTATGAATGAGTGTGTGCATGGTTGTTTGTGTGTTGCCCTGCGATGGACTGGCGACCTGTCCAGGATGTACCCCGCCTCTCGCCCATAGACTGCTGGAGATAGGCACCAGCTCCCCCGCGACCCACTATGGAATAAGCGGTAGAAAATGACTGACTGACTGACTGAATTAGTATTTTGTGTTCACACTATACAGTACAGACCAAAAGTTTGGACACACCTTCTCATTCAAAGAGTTTTCTTTATTTTCATGACTATGAATATTGTAGCTTCACACTGTCCAGTAGAGGCTGACATTTTTTCGGGAATCCCACGGGTCACGGGATTCCTATGGGAATCTGTGGAGGTAAATTTGTCTCAATATTATTCAATCAAACAAAAAACTAATCTCAATCAAAAATAAACTAATCTCAATCAAAAAAAGAAATTGTGGTCAAAACTTTTGGAATATTCAATAAAAAAAAAAACTAATCTCGATCAAAAAATATTAAGTTGTGATCAAAACTTTCAGACCAAAAACAGAGAGCGTCAAAACCAAAAGAGCGAGCGTCGTAACCAAACATTTTTGAGATGTGCAAATAAAAGTGTATGTTTTGCAAATAACTTTCTTCTCTTCATGAGAAAAATTAGTCATTTTAATCAAAAAGTTTTTTCAATTTTTTTTTCTCCCCAAAATAAAATATTCCATTAAAAAAAAATTGTTAACTCTGAAAGTTTTGATCACAACTAAATATTTTTTGATTGAGATTAGTTGTTTTTTTTGATTGAATATTCCAAAAGTTTTGACCACAATTTATTTTTTTGATTGAGATTAGTTTTTTTGATTGAGATTAGTTTTTTGTTTGATTGAATAATATTGAGACAAATTTACCTCCATAGAAATCCCGCGGGATGGGAGACAGCATCAGTAAAGATCACGTGATTTGGACGGTACAGGATAAAAAAAATGAACGGGAGCATGAACGGGAGCAGGAGCTAACCAATAGGAGGGCAAATAAAATAGGATCAATTGTCTTTGGAAATGTAAAACTGAGAGTTTGTTCTAAACTTTAAGAAAAAAAAACTTGGATCAACGCCGCCATTGTGTAGTTTTTTTTCCAAGAAGCATATAGTATAAATCGAGTCAAACGAACTACACGACCCACAAGCCAACAGTGCTTCTGATCGATGTTTTCAACCTCGGTTCAGAATGGAGGGAGCAAACGCAGGTGGAGAACTGGACGTGGTAAAATTGGATTTGCAACGTAAAGTCAGAAGTAAGGATTTATCTATTGAACTCATAGAGCTGACAGGAAAGTCGCAAATATTACCGAACTTCAGGAGAGTTGAATGCAGCGGTGTTAATAGGCAGTATGCTGCTTGTAAAAACATGTTTAGTCGTAATCAAGTACACCGGTGAATAAGGCACTGTCTGAAGTTTCATGCATGATATAGATTTTGAGATACGTGTGTCTGGGTTTTTATTTCGGTTTATTGAAAAACTCATTGTGGAGCAACAATGGAGGCATCAGGTGGGTCGCAAAAGTAGCACTAACCAAATAAATAAAATCTACATTAGTTAACGCTGTATTGTATATTAAAGCAATAGATATTCTTACTGTATTTACAAATGTTTCCAAAACGGCAAATTTACAGAGGATTTGACAGATGTGTGCTATAGCTGTGGGCTGGAAAATATGGACAATCCCATAGAGGATGGGAACACCATTTGGGTATAATAGTATTGTTTAAAACAGTATTATGAAACTATAAGAAAAATAGTTTGTCCAAATCTTTACAGCTTCATTTGTCTGTCTCATTTTGTCTGTTTCCATGTATTGTTGCTATGAGGAGTGACCAGATGAAACCAATTTTAAAGTTACAGTTTACAAAAGCATACAAAGGATAAAAACATTAACATCCAACTAGCCATGAGATGGACCTTCAGCCCAAATTACCACAAAGGAACTCTTGCAGAAGCAACAGATCTTTCTTCGTGAGCCTTGCAGCAGTCGAGTACAAGAGGAAATAACTTGATGAACAGTGTTGCAACTATTACATGACCATGATCATAAGATCAGGGTAGAGGAAAGAGAGTAGCAACCATGAGCACACACATCTACTCTGATAAAAGTACCTAAAAAACTGTCTTATAGAACTGTTGGAAAAGACAAATGTACGTATGACACTTAGGATGAAATAAAAATGTTAACTTACAGAGGGTTTATAGTATTTTGGAAGACAAGGTGATTAAACACCTAATATTGCCTAAAGCACCCTGATCTTAGGGTACATTTACATTTTACACTCCTAAGTCATGATTATTGTTAGCAACTGAAGAAGC
This sequence comes from Crenichthys baileyi, assembly GCA_036173005.1. Taxonomy (NCBI): domain Eukaryota; kingdom Metazoa; phylum Chordata; class Actinopteri; order Cyprinodontiformes; family Goodeidae; genus Crenichthys; species Crenichthys baileyi. The sequence continues at coordinate 544,444 of JAHHUM010002601.1, forward strand.
CTGTTCAATATATTACATATAAATTTACTCTGTGAGTTATCTACATGAAGGATGGAATTGTAAAACTAATTTTCCAATCTTGTTCTGCAGATATCCTGATATGTGTGTTATCTAATGTTTGCTTGCTTAAACTCTCTTTAGATTTCCACTCTTTATAAGTCCAACTGATTCAAAACATATACGGCGGACTGGCCTTTCAGCCCACAGTTAAAAGTAACGTGTATGCTTCTGTCCATTTATCTTTGAATGTGTGATTTCATTCTTTAATTGTCCACTTTATTTATTATCGGTATCGTTAATGGCACCACAGCGCACTACACTGACGGCTGGAGGCGTGGCTTCAAGTGGTGTAGCTCCAGCCGTCAGTGGGTCAGTGGAAACACAACTGGTACCGTGCTGAGTAGAGCGAAACCAAGTGAAGCGGAGCTGCACCGCCTAAAACGAGCCAGTGGAAAAGGAGCACTAGCAACTCGAGTTCAAGGACCCCACATAGCATCTTCTTTGTTGTTATCTGATGGTTGGCATACAACGATGTGGTGTATGCCAACCATCCTCCAGCTGGCTTGGAGTGTGTGTACCAGAATGTCGCCGACCCACACAGTTGCCCATCACGTTGGCTCAAAAGTCAGACGCTGCAGCCGGCAGGAAAAAAATGTTTATATCAACATAGTAAATTCAAAAATACTTTGCGGTCTGGACAAAACGCTCTTTGGGTCCACAGTTGGACCCAGAGTTCTGGGTTTGGGGACCCCTGCTATAGATTCTCTGTGGTGTTCAGGTCAGGCCAGTTTGCTGGCCAATCAGGCACAGTAGCACCATGGTCATTGAACCAGATTACAGTACCTTTTGCCAGTGTGGGCAGGCGCCAAGTCCTGTCCACACCGCTGAAATCAGCATCTACATAAACAGATCAGTTATTTTTTAAGACTTCTGACGTTGTCTCTGGTTCAGGAGTGGCTTGACACAAGGAACTCTACATTTGTAGCTCATGTGTAGGATTCATCTGTGAATAGTGACTTTTAATGCACAGACACCAGGTTCAGTCCACTCCTTGTGAATCTCCCCCAAATTCTTGATGGACTTGATGGACAATCCTGTCAAGGCTGCGACCCTGTTGCTGGTGCACCTTTTTCTTTCAAACTTCTTTTCTCCCACTTAACTTTCTATGTATTTAACTTTTTCACAACATTCTAATTTTCAGAGACACTACAATTTGGGTTTTAATTATTTGTGAGTTATAACTGTAAAAATTACAAGACATAAAGGCTTGAAATACCTCACTCTATGTGTAATAAATCTATATAATATGAGTCTCATTTTCTGAAATGAGTGACAAAAAGTATTGAACTTTTTCACGATATTCTCATTTTATAAGCTGTACTAGAATGACGGTGTAACCAGTATGTTGTGAAAATGAAGGGAATGTTTAGTTTATTCAAATAAGGGCTTAAAGGTAAAGGTGACTAGTCATATACAGTATGAAAAGTCAAAAATATCCAGCCCAATGCAATAAGGCGTGAAGGAATCCATCTTAATCAAAAAAGAAAAACAGAAACTGAGCCAAAGGGGAGGCTTCCGGTTTCAGGTTCCGTTTATCTAGAACCCAGCACTGAAACTCATTCCAAAGCGAAAACAGAAGTGGCTAATTATGGTGACCAAGTAAACAACTCACACCAAATTATAGAATATTATGACCCAGGGGAGGAATGGGGGCGGGTCCCTTAGATCTGCATCTGACTTGGAATGCCTCCGTCCAGTGGCACATAGCATCAGTGGAGAATCGCTTGCATTGACTTTGCACATACTGAGCATCAAGGGTGTTTTTAGGGTCTCACAACTTGGGGCTTTAGCCCAAACCCAAAATATTTAAATTTCAATAAGACAGTTTATAAGTAATTTAAAGTTTAAATAACATAAGACATATTGTACCAGTTCTCTGTCTCGGCTGGGTTTAGACTGCATAAAAATTATTGTGAATCAAACAAAAAAGGTTTACAATAATTTTACTTGGTTTTTATTTTGTTATGTGTTATGTGTCATTTTGCTGACACATTTTGAGGTATTTAGAAAAGAACTGATGACAGAAGTTTTTTCTTAACCTCAGAGATGGCCAGATAAATGTGCTTCTTTTGTCATCTACATAAATTACCTTTTTAAACATTACACTCTCATCAAAGTTTTCCACTCCTAAGGCTCCATTGTCTTACTTTCTTACATTTCAAAAAAGGAAACTGGTAAAAAGTTAATATTCTGAAATCTTAGTCAGATGGTAATATCCTAAAACACATTTATTTATTTTAATTATGCCAAGAGCTTTTGAAACATTTTATTAAAATTGTTGCTTCTTTTATGAAGCTGTTCTCTGTTACCGCCATCTTTTCGGCCCTACATTCCAGAAATTTGGCCTGCCTAAAATAATAAATGAAACATTTTACGACACAGTCTTTTGTTCTGCACTGAGCATGTGAGACATTAGTGCAGTTCTTACAATTAAACACTTTCTGAGAGGAAAGGGTTGTCATAATGAAGGTTTTTGATGGACCAATATGCAGTGAAGAACTCCAGAAGCTCGAGGTTTGCAGGTAAGACGAGTCTTTAATGCTCATGGCAGGAACAGACAGGGTAGCAAACACGCACAAGGAAACACACACACACACACACAACGAAAACAAAGGACTAGACTAGATAATTGAACAAAAACACAAACTCAAAACACAAGCCAGGGTGTTAAGTTTTGGTGTTTAAAATACAGCATAGAGCCTCATCCTGGACCTTATCAGTACTAACATTACAGTTATTAATAACTGTATCCATATGGTTTATATGTCTCACCTTTAGTAAAACTGTATCCTTGTTTCATTAGTTTAGTTTATATAATATCACATGTAAGTCAGAAAAATAAAATAGTTAACTGATTAATGGTCCACCTGTGATTATGATTTATTTCTTAATTATACTGCATCTTTAAAGCCAGAGCTGTATGTTTAGAATCAGCACAGAAGAAATGAAAGAGAAGAGGGAGGCTTACGTTTTGCACTTTCTACTACGTCTTGGAGATATTTTCCTGGTTTATTGAGCAACACCAGTTTCTGTCTACATGTTGTGATGGGAATTCTTTTATTAGGTGTTCCAAAGTGTATGAACTTTAGGTTAACTCTCTCCTCTGACATCTGTGTTTAGAGGAGGAAGCTGTAAAATCCATTACCAGAAGGTTTATGGTTAAGACTCCCTAAAGGGTTATGTTTTGAGGGAGGGCAGATGAGTGCCCTCATGAATAACTTTGTCACCTCTGACCCGAGGAGGGTCTAGGGCCATAAAGCACAAACTCTTTTAAGTTGAGGTAACACCCACATACTGTTTAAATACTGTGTGTAAATGTTGATCGGGGCTCTGCTTCACTGACTAACCTCAGTGACAGGGTCTTCAAATGCTGAATGCCTTTGAATAAAACTTATAAAGACAAAGACCGGTCTTCCTCTTTTCATTGAGTTAATTTCTCTCCTACTTTGATAAGAAAATCCATAACAGATTTTGGCCTCACGAACAGGATCCAACGTGCCAGAGGACACCGCAGGAGGGGACACGAACGCCTGGCCAGCCTGAACCTCAGTCCACTTCCATTTCACGGAGTGGGGTCCTGGTGCCCGCCTGCAGCTTCTGGCTGATTGGATCCGAACTATAGATTTACAAATATAACTGGGTGAGAAGTTGCTCTGAATTATATATATATATATATATATATATATTTTTACACATTAACCATCATCTCCTAACTGCATGTGAGCCATAGATTTTGGGTCCATAACATTATAATACTTAATTAAAGGTAGATCGATTACCCTTAAAACAGATCTAAGCCAATGATGAGTTCTAGTCAATTTGGTGGTTTTGAAATGCAATAATACTCAAAATTTCTACTCTGGGGAACACAGATTGGGGCTGAATAGTTTTGTTTTGGAGCCAAGGCTATGATTCTTTATAACGGAATAAAGAGAAGTAAAATCCTTTATTTTAGGAAAAGAAAAGAAATAAAGGCTCTCTCAACACTAAAGAGGATGGTAGGCTCAAACTACAGTCTCCTTGTTTGATTTCTTAGGGGTTTTAAAGATTAAAATAATACCTAGGAGTACACAAGGTAATTTCAGATTACTAAGAAATAAAACATTGTAACAGTGATTATCAATAGACTATGTGTCACCATTGTGGTGTCTATCTGTTAGATTGTGTAGTAGCGGGTGTCCATCCTTAATCTAAGTGTGCTGTAGGTTTCTAATCAACCCAGTTATGCCAGTTGCTCCACTATCTACCCCAGTGCCCCAGCTTCAGGTCATTTATGACAATCCTTGGGCCATTTATGCTTGTACTGTGTGTCTATGAGCATTCTTCTCCTATTGTAACAAAGGAAAACATTAGAACTTATACTTTATTTCACTACTGCATAAATGGGAAAAACAGCTATGAGCATATTAATAAAGGTTATTCCTAACAAAACGCTGAATGCCTTTGAACATACAGGGGTTGGAAAATGAAACTGAAACACCTGTCATTTTAGTGTGGGAGGTTTCATGGCTAAATTGGACCAGCTTGGTAGCTCATTCTTCATTGATTGCACATTGCACCAGATAGAGCAGAGTGTGAGGTTCAATTAGCAGGGTAAGAGCACGTTTTGCTCAATAATATTGAAATGCACACAACATTATTGTGGTGACATACCAGAGTTCAAAAGAGGACAAATTGTTGGTCGCACGTCTTGCGGCGCATCTTGTACCAGACAGCAAGTCTTTGTGATGTCAAGAGCGCACGTTATCCAGGGTAATGTCAGCATACTAATACCACCAAGAAGGACGAAACCACATCCAACAGGATTAACTGTGGACGCAAGAGGAAGCTGTCTGAAAGGGATGTTTTCGGTGCTTACCCGGATTGTATCCAAAAACATCAAAACCAACGGTTTTTTTACTGCCAAATCACAGCAGAATTAAATGTGCACCTCAACTCTCTGTTTCCACCAGAACTGTCCGTCGGAGCTCCACAGGGTCAATATACACGGCCGGCGCTGCTATAGCCAACCTTGGTCACTCCATGCCAAATGCCAAACGTTGGTTCAATGGTGCAAGGAGCGCAAATCTTGGCTTGTGGTGCACAACTGTGAAAAATGTATTGTGTCTCTGATGAGTCCACCTTCTACTGTTTTCCCCCATCCGGGAGTTATGGTGTGGAGAAGCCCAAAGAAGTGTACCACCAGACTGTTGCATGCCCAGAGTGAAGCATGGGGGTGCGATCAGTGATGGTTTGGGCTGCCATATCATGGCATTCCTTGCACAATACTTGTGCTAGATGGGCGCGTCACTGCCAAGGACTACCGAACCATTCTTGAGGACCATGTGCATCCAATGGTTCAAAACATTGTTCCTGAAGGCGGTGCTGTGTATCAGGATGACAATGCACCAATACACACAGCAAGACTGGGTGAAAGATTGTTTTGTTTGATGAACAAAAAATTTTGGAAGTGAAGTTTGACATCTCCCTGGCCTGCACAGTCACCAGATCTAAATACTAATTGAGCCACTTTGGGGTGTTTATGGGAGCGAGTCAGGAAACGTTTTCTCACCAGTATCACGTAGTGACCTGGCCACTATCCTGCAAGAAGAATGACTTAAAGCCTCTGACCACTGTGCAGGACTTGTATATGTCATTTCCCCAAAACAAATTGACACTGTATTGGCCCCAAAAGGAGGCCCAACACCATATAAAAAATTTTTTGTGGTCTAAAAAAACCAGGTGGGTTTTTTTTTTTTCATTGTCCAAACCCCTGTAACTTATAAAGACAAAGACCGGTCTTCCTCTTTTCATTTGAGTTAATTTCTCTCCCACTTTGATAAGAAAATCCATAACAATGTAGAATTAGACTGGCTGCAGCAATGAGATGCAACGTGGTGATCTGAAGGACTTTGGATTTTGTTTAGCTACATTAGGATTAAATGCTTTTATTTTGACTGAAGTAAAGGACCAGATATTTTCACATTATGATGCAAATCCAGCTAGAAGCTCACAGAGAAGGTTGCTACCGCGTTTGCCCAGGTCTCTCTTGCAAAAGACATTTGTAATTTCAATGAGTCATACCTGGTTAAATAAAGGTTACATTTATACATACTGTTTTCTATCACAGACACATCATGACCCTGAAGATGCTCATTAGAGTAAACCTCCACCTCATGTCTTGCTGGGTGAATCAGTGATTAGCTGTAACTTACAATTAGCCCATTCTGAGTCAGCATTCAAGTTTTATCGCTATCTTCGCCTGGGTTATACTGCTCTGCTTTCACCTGTTCCTGCACACACGCACCAGGCTCCCACTCTCCGGTTGGCTCCGCGGTTGCTCTGAAATGAGCCCTGTTCGAGGCGCTCAGTGCAACTTTTCGGGTAATGAACGAGGCAGGTCGACGGTTCTGGAGTGAACTGCTGTTCTGGACTTCTCCAGAATGGAGTCCTCTCTACCTGTGCGCGTAGTATTGTTTTTGTCTTCTCGTTTCAAATCTTTCTCAGGTTAGGTGGAGTGGGAGGTAATTATATGGAGCACAATTGAAAAAAAATCTGATTGTTTTTAAATAAAAATGTAAAGTCCAATACCATTTTGTAGCTGCATCTTTTTGATACTTGGAAATTTATTTTATCAAGAAGTCCGGGGATAATCAGGAAACATCCGGGACATCCGCCCCAGAACCCCGTGTCTAACGACACGCCTGCTGAGTAGTGACAGCAGAAAGGCTGTAGGAGCTCCTTTAGTGGCTTCTTCTAGGAGACAAACACTGCCAAGCTGATAAGTTCTATACCAGTTTTCAAGTGAGGTGGAGAATGCCAAATAAGATCTGTCCCTGGTCCATTGGATCATCATTGTATGTCTGTCAGTTAATGAAAGATTTAGTCTAGTTTGATTAACTTAAATAAAGTAAACGTTACTTGTAATTACCTGCAGAAAACCTTCTGTTATTGATAGATCTAGTATGTTTCATGAACATTCTAACTGTTGAAGAAAATCTCCTCATGCATTCTTACAGGACCTGATGGAGGTTTCAGATGTCAGCGTAGGTTTCTTGGCTCCAGATAGTTGTATTCTACTGGCGTCTGGATTTTAGGATTTAGTTTGTCAGCAGCTTTCTGGTTTGTAAAATGCCGGGTGCTTGGAGGATAATCAAATACTTTTAGTTTGAATTATGTTGCAGAGGGAGATTCTGCACAGTTAAATTTTCTTGATGTATGTTTTAGGAAGTGGAAATATCAAATTAATGAGAAAATATGTTTGTTTTACTCTATTCAATTCCCTTTTAACATGTAAACCCTTTTACTGCATTTTACTGCCCCTTTTCTCACAAAAAACATTTTCTTTTTCTTTTCTCTTGCCTTCCTCTCTTCAGGGGATTTAAAAGTTCCAGCCAACATTTTGAACATCTAATGAAGGATTACAACTTATGAAGGATTACAGTTTATGAAGGACTGTCTGTATTTGGCCAAAGTGCTATTCCCTGCTGTCTAGTTGGCTGCTGGATTAGACTGCACTCTCATTCTACTCTAAAGAGGATAACACGGATACTCAAAGGGTAAATGGGCTTTACTTTTTTAGTGCTGCATCCACCTATTTATACACACATTTACACACTAACTGGAAAGCTACATTGTAGTCACAGCCGCTGTGGGGCAGATTGACAGAAGTGTGGCTGCCATACAATCGGCGCCACTGACGAACGGAGCAGGGTTTTAAACCAGCAACCAACCGGTTGCAGCATGGACTCCTATTGCCTGAGCCAGTTGCCCCAAAATCAAAATAGACAAAATAGACATGTGAATGTTTGAAAAGAAAAATGGTCTGTAGAAATTAAAAGATCAATGTTATGGCATACACAGCTCCTATCCAGACACCATCATAAATCTTCTCAATTTTTTTATTTATTTAGGCACCAGATATAAAAACTGTCTCAACACAAAGGTATTTTAGCTCAGAGACAGGCTCAAAAGAGTGACGTAGTAAAAAGAAATGGCTATCCACAAATGCCCTCTAGTGAAATAATTACAAACATGCAGTCCTCGCAGGCAGTGTACTTCATTTCCCTTGAAAAAATATATTTTAGGGGATGCCATCAGTAGCTGTACAGAGCAGAACAATGTTCCAGTATTACATACATTTTACAGAATATAAAAAATGTAATTACTTTATGTGAGGATCATGTTGATGTATTTATCTGTGTTGCAACATTTTTTGCAATAAAATCAAAAACTTTCATGTCTTACAAGCTAGTGTTGTGATTATTATTATTAATACATTATTTAATATTCATATTTAATTAAATAATCATTCGGTTTGTTAAGTGTCGTCCTGTGAATACCAGCCCAATAAGGCGATGGTATTAGGACAATAGGTAAAAGGGCAAGCCAATCTCTGATATTACTGAACAGCAAAACTCTGCACACACCTGAAATAAATTCACACAAGTTCTTAAACTACACAATTTATTAACAAAAATAAGTCAACGCAAACATATTTCAATCAACAAACTCTTTACTACACTAGAATAATCCAACTAAACTACCAAGCAGAATGAAAGAATAAGGAAGAGCAACTATGTACAATATGAACAAGTGAATCAAAGATGGTTAAAAACCATGATCAATAAAATGATGCAACATTACCATTCAATGTTATTTATGTTTGAGAGCCAAAGATTATCTTGAAGAATCTGGAAATGAAGTTAACTTAGTCTTGGAGCAAACTTTAGACAATAATTAGTATACCTTCAAACAACCATTCACCATGCAAGATCAGATAAAACATTATTTAAAAAAAATAATATTTTAGAGAATGATTGGCTAAATAAAACCAACCTTCTGGATGACTAATTCTCAATGGTGTTTAACTAGCTGCCTTTATTTAGTAAAATAATATTTAGGGAAATATGATTTGGAAACTAACAACCTTTCAGGATAAATGATCCTTAACTTGGCGACGACAAACCCTGCGAGCTCATAAGATGACGGTCATAAGTCACCTGTTACCTTAGCCGTTAGCGGTTGAAGCTAAGAAAAGAAAGCCTATAGCACTTTAAAGTTGAACATGTATCTTTAAAAATACCATCAATAAAAGTATCAAATTGCATAAGCTTTGACGACATGTTATGGCCGAACTGTGTTTAAAACCACCCTATAAATAAAGTTGTCTTAACTTTAAAAACACAACACAGAACACATAATTCGCTAAGCAGCTAGTCTACAAGCACTTAGCTGAGTTTTCTCAACACAAACAATTATAAACTTTATTTCACTCTAAACTAATCTTCTCAGCCCAAACACTACCTCTTCCGTGAACTGTACTGAGGAAAAGGTTTCCGGGTGACAAGTTGAGGGAAGCGAAGCAGTCCGGTCATTCACGTGTGGACTGAACCGTACAACAAAGGCACGTTCGGCTCCTTCAGTGGCCGAGGTGTGGCAGGGTAACTCTTGCTACCTGGACGTGCACGCAAGAAGGCGTGTGATGCTGACCCTAAAAACACCCTTGGTAAGGACTCTGTATAGATGTTAATTGTAGATAAAATCTGGAAATTGGGCTTTTGTTGATGAAATTTGGAGGTGTGAATATGGTATTTGCCATATATTAAAAAAAATTAGGAACATAAGAAAAAAAGGTCGGTAATGTTAAAATTTCGACAGAAGACATTGGTCAAGTTTGTCCAAAAGATTCTAGTGTAACAACAGTCCCAAAACAAATGAAGAATGCTTCATGAATTTTACAAATAGTACATAAAGGATCCAAGTCCCATTTATATCTTTGTCATAGTTTTTCTGCTGCATTGACCCACATGCAGAACACACTCAGGTGGCAGAAGATGGTTTAACAGATTTATTATGAGGATTTGTTTACTGGAATCTGGAACCAGGAACTCATGAACAGTGCAGGGAAGAGGACAGGAGTGGAGAGCTTGATGCGTTTGATCGTGATACAGAGCTGCCAACTGCTTGCTGGAGGTGAGCGGATTCCAGGAGGGTAACAGAGTAACGCAGGATGGAGGTCTATGGTGAGCATGGTGGAGGCACCGCAGGGTTCATCCCTAGTCCAGGAGTAAGAGGAGCCAGGATGCTGTCAGCTGGAGTCTTGTCCGAGAGGGTGTCAGAATCAGAGAAGGAGGCTTGGAATCATATGGTGAACTGGAGGAGAATCCAGTACACACGAGCAACCTGAGGAGGAGCACAAAGCAAAGATAACAATCTTTTTAAATAAAGTCTGCAAGTTTTCAGAGGCCTAGAGTTTTACCACATAGGTTAACATGCAGGCGTCGCAGTACTGACTGCAGGCTCCTCTTATACTGCTCAGGAGATGAGGCTCAATGGGCGACACCTGTCACTCCTCCAGAAGGCATGCTTAGGCGCCACCTAGGGAGAAACAAGGGAAGCAGCAGGCAGAAAAGGAGACAGTCTCCCAGACCCTGACAATCTTGTTATCAAGACATTTTTAACTGGATAACAATTCAGACAATTTTTAAATGAGATCTCTCTAATTTTATTGGTTATTAAATATTTCTTTGGTAGCAACCAAGTTGAGGGAAGCGAAGCAGTCCGGTCATTCATGTGTGGACTGAACCGTACAACAAAGGCACGTTCGGCTCCTTCAGTGGCCGAGGTGTGGCAGGGTAACTCTTGCTACCTGGACGTGCACGCAAGAAGGCGTGCGATGCTGCGGTCCCGATGCCTTCTTTTCCAGGCCGTGGTGGGAAATCCAGTTCAATTAGGGCTGCTTCTGGAGGCCTCAGAAGAAAATTCAAGCCAGGCTTGTATTATTACACCCTTTTTTTAAATGAATGCTGGATACTCGAACAGTGAAATCATTGCTTAAGTTTGTTGCATACAATCGGCGTGATTGTAGTCACTTTTGGATCCAAGGATTCTTTGAAGTAGAAGCCTTACTTCCCCGCGGGTTTCAAGGCTTTTAGCTGACGCGTGGTCTGGTCCCTCCTCCACACTGGGCTGTGTTAGGAATAGGGTAGTGTGATTTTGAAAGATGCAGAGATTCATACAACCCACGATGATGTGTACTCAGAGGTTGTTCATCCGTGTTCATCCATGGCTGGGGTCCCAACACTAGATGCTTCTCTTGATCTTAAAGAAAGTCTTCTCAGAGCTGATCATAAATTGATTGATTAAATTGATTTACTCCTCTTAAGTTATGTTGCTCCACTGATCTTTTTTCCCTAGTAGATGAGAAGTAATATCCTGCAATATTAAGACAGAATGACTTGAATAGGCATCTCATATTGCTAATGGGGTTTATGTTATGTATTCCTATCGTTTGTTTTAGTATTACGCTGCTCTTCTTGAATACTTTCTCTCTCAAATCTTACTTCCTGCTTTAGCAGCTCCACTTGTGCTCTTTACTTCCTGGCTATAGACATACAAGTGCAACTGTAAGAGATACTGATTTCATTTTCTAGCCAGGCTTTGCTCCGGACAATGGTATTAAAAGTCAATTTCATAGACATCTCTAAACCCACAAATACAGATAAACTTAAGACCACTATTGAAGCCACCTGTGCTTTTTAACATCTCAGCGGAGCCACAGGCTGATTTGCATCAATGCCACGCTTCATTGATGCAGTAAGTCATGCAACAGGAGCACCAACCAAGTATATACTGTACTGTACACAGACATACTTTTAAGTAGGTCAGCATTTCTGTATGGAAAATTGGCCTTATGTATTACATTTTTTTCACGAAATTAAATTTTGGTTTTCATTGGCTGTAGGCCTTAATCGTCAAAGAGATTCCATGTAAAACAGTCTCATTCCCAAAGATATGGGAGTGTGTGTAAGCGGTAACAAGAAGATCCATAACCATGGTCTAAGCCTGAAAGACTGTGCATATGAGTGAAGATCTGACAAGTGTGCGCTTCAATTAGAAGTGTGCAGTCCAAATGTGGGTCATCAGCATCGTGAGATGGGGCAACCATCAATGTCAGTTAGTAGGACTCAAATTTTCCTGTGTCTCCAATCACGTCGAGTGAAGCGGCTTCCTTCCTCCCTCCCAGAGAGGAGAGGACAAGAATCACAGTATTACACGTCTTCTTGCATTCAAGTCCAGGAAGCGGGAGCTAACCCCCCATGTCCACTTCCAGTTAATATTTACAAAAACGTTGGACCAATAGAATACACACGAAGGTGAAAAGGCATATCTCTTAAAAGAATGTTTCTTAGAGTTTTGTTATTTGTTTTCTTACTCAAAAAAGGGCAATCATAGTTAATATAAATGGTGCTTGGATCAAAACAAGGCATAGAATGATCCTGACTTGAAGGTAGAGATGACATAAGCTTTAAGGCACCACTGGGGATTGCATCAAACACTATTGCATATGAGTAACAGGAAACTGAAAAGGTTACAAAAATTCACAGTAAGATAACAGATGACCATTTGGATTCAGTAATTGTCTTACAAGATATATTCCCTTTTTAAACCATTTTTTATTAAAAATTATCATACTTTTATATTTAATGTAATCAATATTCCAGATATAATATTTATGGGGAGAGAAATTGTGTTTGTACATGAGTGACCAGCTTAACAACATCTGTTTAAGAAACAAAGATAACTTCAGGGGTATTTTGGTTATATTGTAATTACATCTAAGAAGGAAATATAGTCCTCCTATTTTGTCAAAATTATATTGGGGAATAGCATTCCAGATAGAATTGGGATTTTTTTAAAGGTTTTTTAAATATTTAATTTTGAATGAATCATTCAACAATGTGAAATCAAGGGCTTCTATGCCACCTTTCATTTTTCCTAATAAGATGGCTTTCATTTTTCCATATGAAATTAAAATTAATATGATTAATATTGGCACCAATTTGTTTGGGGACATCAAGTCCAAGAGCAGGATAAACCAGTCTAGATAAGCCTTCTGCTTTAACTAAATAAGATCTTCCTAAAAGAGAGAGATCTCTCTGAAGCCACAGGTTATATCTTTGCTCAACTATTTTAACAATTGGGTTAAAATTTTCTAAGGATCTTAGAGTTTGGTCTTTAATGATTGTGATACAGAGGTTGGACAATGAAACTGAAACACCTGGTAATGCTGACATTACCCTGGATACCGTGGCTCTTGATACATCACAAAGACTTGCTGTCTTGGTCACAGATGCGCCAGCAAGACGTGCACCAACAGTTTGTCCTCTTTTGAACTCTGGTATGTCACCCATAATGTGTGCATTTAAATATTTTGAGCAAAACTGTGCTCTTACCCTGCTAATTGCACCTTCACACTCTGCTCTTACTGGTGCAATGTGCAATCAATGAAGGCTGGCTACCAGGCTGGTCCAATTTAGCCATGAAACCTCCCACACTAAAATGACAGGTGTTTCAGTTTCATTGGCCAACCCCTGTACTTAACTTTGTCTTTAATAGGGATGTTAAGAAATGTGCCTGATAAAGAGGATTTATAGATAGAAAGTAATTCACATTTATTTATGTTCAAGGTCAAACCAGAAGCACTGGAGATGGTGTTAATGATCAAGTGATCTTTTAATCTCACACTTCAGCAAGCTGGGAGATTAAAATATTTCTATTTGCAACATTAATCCCTGTAATATCTTCCCTGATATTGATTGAGAATTTGCATGGCCAAAATAAATAAATAAGGGGCGACTGGGCATCCTTGTCTAAGACATCTTTTCAAATAAAGAAGAACAACCTTGTGGCAGTTTTATGGATGCATTACAATCCTTGTATAACATTTGAAAGCTTTTAATGAAGACATCACCATATCCAAATATTTTTAGGGCTTTATATAAAAATAAATGTTCAATAGTATCGAAGGCGAGTCACCGGGGATACTCCGGCTTCCTCCCACAGTCCAAAGACATGCCTGATAGGTTAATTGGTCTCTGTAAATTGCCCATAGGTGTATAAATGAGTGTGTGCATGGTTGTTTGTGTGTTGCCCTGCGATGGACTGGCGACCTGTCCAGGGTTTACCCCGCCTCTCGCCCGTAGGCTGCTGGAGATGGGCACCAGCTTCCCCGCGACCCACTATGGAATAAACTGTAGAAAATGACTGACTAGTATCGAAGGCTTTAAAAAAATCCAGAAATAATATAAAACCCTCTCCCTCTAAGTTCAAGTTATCCAGAAGATCTAATATAAGTCTGATATTGTTGGTTATATGTCTACCAGGTATAAACCCAGATTGAGTCTCATAAATCACTTCTTCAAGAGTAGTTTTAAGTTTTCTAGCAATACAGCTAGAAATAATTTTATAGTCATTTTGTAAGGTAATTGGTCACCAATTATCAATAAGGAGCTTATGTTTTTGTGGTTTAGGAATCAGATTAATGGCACTTTGGGTCATTGTTGGTGGAATTTGTCCAGAGTCCAAACTTAAAAGTAAAAAAGGTGATAGTTGATTTGACACAAATAGTGTTATTAATTTTCAGTTTTATAATGCTGTTATTTATTTGGCATCTTTTTTCCAACCTAAAAAAGTAACAAGAATTTTTTTCTCCCTCTTCTAACCATTTCTGTCTCGATCAAATGTAAGCACCTTTAGCTTTAGAAATGTAAATATTGTCTAAGCTTAATTGTAACTGATTTAACCAAATTTTTTTCTCTTCAGATATATTTTCTGGTAGAATACTATTTAATAAAATCATTTCTTTTATTACCTCAGATTCTGTTTCCCTTTTTTTAAGCGCTTTTTCAGATCCAGTTTTCATTAATAATTTCCTGAGTTCATATTTTAAAGATTCCCAGTTTTTAATAAATGCCTTCTGATAGCAAGCTTTGTTCCAATACTTTATGGTTTTTTTAATGCTTTCTTCCACTGTTTTGTTGTCTAAAAGTGAGGTGTTGAGTTTCCAGTAAGTCGTGTTTTTATTTATAACCTGATTCTATTGAATTCTTTCAATTAAAATAACTTTATGGTCTGACAGAGGAGCAGGAAGAATATTAGATTTAATTTCATTATTTATTAAGTCAGACACCAGCCAAAAATCAATTTGTGATTTGGAAGAGCCAGTTTTGTTTTGCCACTTGAATTCGACTTTGGAATTATTTTCTTGCCTCCATACATCAGTCAAGCCAAAAGTGGACCAGTTTTTGGCTTTCAGAAAGGTTGCCTGCTTTGCTGCCTTCCATATCATATCTCTGTAGTGTCTCATGGTGAACTGGATGATTACGTCTCGAGAACGTCCCCGTGACACGACCCAGCCGGTGTACACTGTCGATGACATCTAGTAGTTTTTGTTCCAATTAGGTGCTGTCTTCTGGCAGATGGAGATGACTTTGTGACAAACATCTTCTCCTTCTTCTTCACTTAACCCTGAAAGTCTCAAATCTCACCTTTTCTTGTATCGTGATAATTCAAGGAACTTGTTTTCAATTTGTTGCACTTTTTCGTCTGTCTTTCCAACTCTTGTGATGGTTTTCGCCATCTTTCCTTCACTTCTTTCATCTCTGCATGGATAAATTCCACCGAATCTCTTAGGTCATCTATGCTCGCTTGTAAACCTTCTGCTCTCTCATTTATTGTCAGGTTATTAGATTCTACATTAATGTAAGAGATAATACTACACTTTAATACTACTACTTTAAATCAAACAAAGCCTCTGAGTTACCCCGCTTATCAGCTGATCTTTTTATTACAGTAGTTTGGAGTTGTGAAGAGGCTGTCTGAATAAATAGAAAGAAGGAAAAATACTTCAGGACCTTGATTCGAAGCTGAACATTCTCAGCACAACTACAAGTTCTTCTCTTGTCAGAGGGTAGTGTACAATACTGAATGAAATTTGAATATCTACAGAAGAAAGTAATTCACTCTCTGATTAATACATTAAATATTAATACATTAAATAAAGATATTGCTTTTAAAGCATGTGCTGCCACATATTTTACAATTTTTAAATATGGTTCAGTGTAGTGAAAAAATATGGTGTCTTAGACTCTTGAGTGTCATTTTTTCTACATGCTCGTGTCTCACCATTTGTTTATTCAGCTCTTTTTCTCTTGACATTAGACTCTCCCTGCTACATCGTGTATTCAAACAATGGACATTTCTGCAAATACAGCAAAAATGGTGTCCATAGCTTTAAACATAAAGGAAATATGAGTCATCAAAATTTACAAACCTAATTACAGTGAGGAACACAAAAACAAGGTTTCTTTAGTTCTGTCTTATTTTTGAGCTACACTCACCGGCCACTTTGTTAGGTACACGTGTCCAACGCAAATTTCTAACCAGCCAATCGTGTGGCAGCTACTCAATGCATTTAGGCATGTAGACATGGTCAAGCCGATCTGCTGCAGTTCAAACCGAGCATCAGAATGGGGAAGAAAGTTGATTTAAGTGACTTTGAACGTGGCATGGTTGTTGGTGCCAGACGGGCTAGTCTGAGTATTTCAGTATCTGCTGATATACTGGGATTTTCACCCACTACCATCTCTAAGGTTTACAAAGAATGATCCAGAAAAGAAAAAATATCCAGTGAGCGGCAGTTCTGTGGGCGCAAATGCCTTGTTGATGCCAGAGGTCAGAGGAGAATGGCCAGACTGGTTCAAGCTCATAGAAAGGCAACAGTAACTCAAATAACCACTTGATACAAGCAAGGCATGCAGAAGGGCATCTCTGAACGCACAACACGTCGAACCTTGAGGCAGAAGGGCTACAGCAACAGGAGACCACACCGGGTGCCACTCCTGTCAGCTAAGAACAGGAAACTGAGGCTACAATTCGCACAGGCACACCAAAACTGGACAATAGAGGATTGGAAAAACGTTGCCTGGTCTGATGAGTCTCGATTTGTGCTGCGACATTCGGATGGTAGGGTCAGAATTTGGCATCAACAACATGAAAGCATTGGTCCATCCTGCCTTGTATCCACGGTTCAGGCTGGTGGTGGTGGTGTAATGGTGTAATGGGGATATTTTCTTGGCACACTTTTGGCCCCTTAGTACCAATTGAGCATCGTGTCAACGCCACAGCCTACCTGAGTATTGTTGCTGACCATGTCCATCCCTTTATGACCACAGTGTACCCATCTTCTGATGGTTAATTCCAGCAGGATAACGCGCCATGTCATAAAGCCCGAATCATCTCAGACTGGTTTCTTGAACATGACAATGAGTTCACTGTACTCAAATGGCCTCCAGAGTCACCAGATCTCAATCCAATAGAGCACCTTTGGGATGTGGTGGAACGGGAGATTCACATCATGGATGTGCAGCCGACAAATCTGCAGCATCTTTGTGATGCTATCATGTCAATATGGACCAAACTCTCTGAGGAATGTTTCCAGTACCTTGTTGAATCTATGCCATGAAGAATTGAGGCAGTTCTGAAGGCAAAAGGGGGTCCAACCCGGTACTAGCAAGGTGTACCTAATAAAGTGGCCGGCGAGTGTATATCAGGTGAATACTCAAATTCTGCAGCACCCTTGGCTGCTTCTGCATCCTAAACTCCCTCTGGAGCTTCAGCGACTCCACTAAGCCTCATCTAGTGCTGTACTTTTAACTCTAACTCTTTAACAACTGAACATATGTAATATTGTTTGTTTACAGAACTGTGAGACAAACAATGTAGTGTTATAACTCCCTTATGTCTCTGGATTTATTCTTTCATTTTATGACTGTATCTCTCTCTCTCTCTTTTTATATATATATCTATATATATATAGATAGATATATATATATATCTATCTATATATATATAGATAGATATATATAGATGTTTATAACTTGATCAAAGTTGTGCTATCATTAGATATATTGCAAGTAAACATGACAGAGTCTCCAGTGGACACCAACACTTCCCAGTTGTCAGCTGTCAACCAAGCAAAACAAACAACAAAAAGACAGATCAGTATAAAAGAAAGTTTTAGTTCAAATCTGTAAAAAAGAAAAAAAAAAAAATAAAAAAAACATGCGTCACAAACAAAAACTTGCTCTTTACCTGCAAAGACACGTAGCAGAATAAATAGCAGAGCATTCTGGTTTTGGCATGATGACCATCAGATGATGAGTGACAGATAGGAACTTTATTACCAAAAGGTGCAAATGACATGCAGAAAGTAGTAAATATAGTGAAAAAAAGGGTCAAAAATCTTTTTGCTCTTTTTGGCCCCAAGTAAATATAATTCAGTGTGGATATGAATTACATTTTCCTGCAGAGGAACATTTTAAATATAACAGATCTCAATCTGAGTTCACATTAAAACCCCCTTTCTATAAATGTGTAGGCTGCTTTTTCCTTTTACACAGCTCAGATCTGATGTTGCATAGTTATGGGACAGGTGAAGGTTATCTGTGGTGTGTTTCTTGCATATGTTTTGATGTTAGTTGTGATTTATGTGTTGGTGTCTCGACTTTGAGAAACAGGCAAGCTTGGCACGGTGCATCCTGCGATTGCAAGTATAATATTGTACTGTGCAAAATAGGAAGTAATGACGACACTTATTGAATGATTTAATGAATTGTAATGCATTAAAAAGTTTGATGTTGCTACGTTTCAGGAAGGACACTTTTAAATCTACGTCATGCTCTGTGGCCTTTGTGCTCTACATTGTACATGTTTGTATTTTAGAGTTGCAGTTGCAGGGCTGTGCTATCACTAGATTGCTGATTGGCTTGCCAAGCTGCTTCTTTGCTCATTGAGGATTGGCTGTCTGATGAGGACATCAAATGTGAGGTTGTCCTCTGCCCTGTGATTGGACCTTATGGGAAGAAACTTGTGCCATCAGAAACTTAATTTGAATTGCTCAGCCTGGATGTCGAATATTGCTATTACTACTACTACTATTGCTGTGTCCAATTTCAGGGGGTGCATCCTTTAAAGTTTAACCTGATGCTGAACGTAAATAGATAAATCTGTTTTCAGCAAAGTCTCTACCATGTGTCTGTTAAATTTGGTTGGTTTGAGCTACTTTTTGAACATGTGGCGGTGGAATTTCAGTCAGAGCCTCAGATCAATTAGCAATCAATCGGATTATCTGTTGGAATGGGGTGTTGACTGTAAATCATTAAAATGGGCATTAAAAACATAACATACAGAACTGGGTGCTCTAGGTGATCACCCAGTCGAGTCCAAGTTTTAGCAATTAGCTGCTTAGATGTGAAGAAACTGAAGAATCTACAGGGGTTGGACAATGAAACTGAAACACCTGGTTTTAGACCACAATAATTTATTAGTATGGTGTAGGGCCTCCTTTTGCGGCCAATACAGCGTCAATTCGTCTTGGGAATGACATAAGCAAGTCCTGCACAGTGGTCAGAGGGATTTTAAGCCATTCTTCTTGCAGGATAGTGGCCAGGTCACTACGTGATACTGACTCGTGATACTGACTCGCTCTTCCAAAACATCCCAAAGTGGCTCAATAATATTTAGATCTGGTGACTGTGCAGGCCATGGGAGATGTTGAACTTCACTTTCATGTTCATCAAACCAATCTTTCACCAGTCTTGCTGTGTGTATTGGTGCATTGTCATCCTGATACACGGCACCGCCTTCAGGATACAATGTTTGAACCATTGGATGCACATGGTCCTCAAGAATGGTTTGGTTGTCCTTGGCAGTGACGCGCCCATCTAGCACAAGTATTGGGCCAAGGGAATGCCATGATATGGAAGCCCAAACCATCACTGATCCACCCCCATGCTTCACTCTGGGCATGCAACAGTCTGGGTGGTACGCTTCTTTGGGCTTCTCCACACCGTAACTCTCCCGGATGTGGGGAAACAGTAAAGGTGGACTCATCAGAGAACAACACGTTTCACATGTCCACAGCCCAAGATTTGCGCTCCTTGCACCATTGAAACTGACGTTTGCATTGGCATGAGTGACCAAAGGTTTGGCTATAGCAGCCCGGCCTGTGTATATTGACCTGTGGAGCTCCCAACGGACAGTTCTGGTGGAAACAGGAGACTTGAGGTGCACATTTAATTCTGCCGTGATTTGGGCAGCCGTGGTTTTATGTTTTTTGGATACAATCCGGGTTAGCACCCGAACATCCCTTTCAGACAGCTTCCTCTTGCGTCCACAGTTAATCCTGTTGGATGTGGTTCGTCCTTCTTGGTGGTATGCTGACATTACCTGGATACCGTGGCTCTTGATACATCACAAAGACTTGCTGTCTTGGTCACAGATGCGCCAGCAAGACGTGCACCAACAATTTGTCCTATTTTGAACTCTGGTATGTCACCCATAATGTTTTGTGCATTTCAATATTTTGAGCAAAACTGTGCTCTTACCCTGCTAATTGAACCTTCACACTCTGCTCTTACTGGTGCAATGTGCAATCAATGAAGACTGGCTACCAGGGTGGTCCAATTTAGCCATGAAACTTCCCACACTACAATGACAGGTGTTTCAGTTTCATTGTTCAACCCCTGTATATCCTCCTTCATTATTATGTCCTCTTTCCATGATAAACCAGTACCACTGGTACTGATACAGGTCCTCAGCATGATACTACCAGTACTATGTTTGACAGTTGGTGCAATTGTCTAAGGTTTGAAAGCTTCAGTATGACAGAGATAATAGAAATAGAACTCTTTAACATGAAGACGATCATGTTGTTGGGATGGGTCTACTTCATATCTGTCCTCCTGTGTTTCTACTTATTTGAAACGCAATATGTAATGTCCATCAAACACGTATCTCTTTCTTGATATGTCTGATAAGTGTCTCATCTCAGAGAAGGGCATAGATTGAATTCCGTCTCTCTATGTAATCGTTCCTCTGCTGTTTGCTCCTCCGGCAATTTGGACTATCTGGTAGATTTGTAGGGACAGTCTGCGGCGTAAAGACGGAGTCACAGTCCTTTCATGGGAGAGACAAAGGCAGAAACATTCAGAAAGCAGAAAATGTAGTTTTCAGATCAATTGACTCACACAAAAAGAAACAATGTCAAATGGGCACAGCTATAAGCTCAAACTACAGCCAGGAAGAATGGTGAGGAAAGCAGAGAAAGAGACTGGGATACTGGTTGAACAGTAAATACTCTAATGGTGTAATGGCAGTAGAGGTGGAAACAAAATGGGTTTGGGGAAGTTTTTACACTTAAAGCGTTTACAAAGAAGTGATGTGTCAAAATAAAATTTAATTCAGCATTTCATACAGTAAGAAAAGCACAAAAAGGAGCTGAAGACAACAAAATATAGATATATTTCTGACCTGTTGTATTGATTGAGACCGGGGGTACTGGTACTGGTTGTGGACTGAACCTTGGCATTCGCTTCTTCTTCCACAATTTCTGCCGAGATAAACCAGTTAATATTAACATTTTTTTTACATTTTCAAAGTCATACTTTTGGCCATATTAACAGTGCATTTGGAAAGTATTTGAAGCATATAGTCTATTGGTTCTTTTGTTATTAGACACAATTTTTTGTCCCTAAGGACATAACTGACATGTTGAAAAGGAAAACATTCGTTGTACGTGACTTGTCAAAATCAGCTGCTGTTCCCCATGTTTCAACGGAGAACCTCCGTCAAGCATGTCCTTAGGGACAAAAAAAGGTGTGTCTAATAACAAAAGAACCTGAAGACTATATTGTATACAGACACAACGAACTTAATTGGAGTATTTGAAGCACTTTTTTTGTTGTTTTTTTTTACAGCCATTTTATGGTTTAAATATTTTTTCCTTTAAAACTCTACACACAACACACAAAAATAACACCATGTAAAAAGTAATTTTTCTTTGCAAATACATTAAAAATAAACACCAAGAAATTACAGGAACATAAGTATTCACAACTTTTGCCCAATACTTTGTTAATCCACCTTTAGCCGCAATTACAATATCGAGTCTTGTTCAATATGATGCCACAAGCTTGGCACACCTATGTTTGGGCGGTTTCACCCGTTCCTCTTTGCAGAGCCTCTCAAGCTCCACCAGGGTGTATGAAAAACATACTCTGGAAATAAATGTGTATTCTGAACCCACCTAAGCACTATTTTAGGTTACATTCTCTAAAAACCCAGACATCTCCAGCCATGACTGGATGTGGGAAACAAAGAGGGCAGAGTTTATCCTTCAACAGAAAAGAAGAGAAGCATGTTCCTTATAACAAGATAACAAGAAAAAAGATAACAAGAAAATCCACTAACTAGATTCACATTGCACAAGAAAAGCTTTGGTTTTTAGCAAAGCATGTTTACATCAGGTGAGACATACATCCTCCAGATTGGTAACACAGAAACTAACCGGGTACGCATAGTATTACAGCTAAATATGTGGCTAAGCATAAGATCGTGACTTGTAAACATTCTGAAAATGGGTTCAACATGTTTTTGCTTTATTTATTTTATATTACTGATTTACCTTGATTATTATTTTTTTAATGGTAATAGTCGTGCTAAGACATGCCAACTAATCTCTTTGTTCAACTGGCACAGAAGTTACAACAGTTAACATTTTCTTTCTTGTAAACCAGAGCTAAATCCCAGAGCAAGATTAAAATATTAAACTCTTTCAAAACATCCTCTGTTTTCTGAACCACATTTGTTTAAACACCAACAGGTACAGAGCACATGATCTTAGATATGACATGGGGTCTATTGGATCGGCCATGTTAAGCTAGACATATGATGTTGATTCATTTGAAAAAAATAATAAATAAATCAAGACAGCATATAAGCTGTGGCTCTGAAAGCCACACTGTAAAGTGAACCTTTGCCTCTATACAAAACAATAGTCATAATCCGAACAAGTACATCTAAACATCTACTCCCTTTGAAAAATAGGGAAATAATTCCTGCAAAGACCCAAAGCAGGGCCTGAAACATCATCATAATTTACTGTATACCAATGTTTTCACTTTTAGCTGGAATATGGAATCACCATATTGGTGGTACAATGCTATATATCAGTTAAAATGTGTTATATTTGGTATTTTTCATTAAAATGGGACATGTGTCTCCTTGGCAGACTATAAGAAAGTTCCTAAAGATAACACTTAAAACAGATTCTTTGCTAAGTTGTTTATGCGGCCCATCCACTAAGTTAAGGAGCCTTTTCATAGTTCATGGTAAATTTATTTAGACTTAAGAGGTAAGCCAAAAAGAGACTCTTTCTGCATGGGAGCAAAGTTATGGAA
Source organism: Crenichthys baileyi (assembly GCA_036173005.1). NCBI lineage: Eukaryota > Metazoa > Chordata > Actinopteri > Cyprinodontiformes > Goodeidae > Crenichthys > Crenichthys baileyi. Next base: position 567,567 of record JAHHUM010002601.1, read on the forward strand.
ATTAGGGATGATTCAAGACTGTTGCACAGTATTGTGGATAAAACGATAATTCAATTCAATTCAATTCAATTCAGTTTTATTTATATGGGGCCAATTCACAACACATGTCTCAAGGCACTTCTCAAAGGTCAGGTACATACATTCCAATTAATCCTAACCATTGAACAGTGCAGTAAGAGTTTGTGCAGTCAGATTCAGTTATTTATTCAAATTGGATAAAAAGTTTTTCTATCTAAGGAAACCCAGCAGATTAAATCGAGTCAGAGATTTGCAGCATTCACTCCTCCCGGATGAGCATATAGAGACAGTGGACAGTCACTGGCGTTGACTTTGCAGCAATCCCTCATACTGAGCATGCATGTAGCGACAGTGGAGAGGAAAAACTCCCTTTTAACAGGAAGAAACCTCCAGCAGAACCAGGCTCAGTTTGAGCGGCCATCTGCCACGACCGACTGGGGGTTAGAGAGAACAGAGCAGAGATACAAAGAGAACACAGAAGCACTGATCTAGGAGTACTTTCTATGGGAAGTGAAAGTAAATGTTAGTCGATGTAGCTCCTTTAGTCGTTTCACCTAGAAAGAAAGAACAGAAAAACTCTAATCCAGTTTTCAAGGTTAGAGTCTGAAAGAGAGCACATAGAGTTAGTCACAGCAAAAGCTCAGTCAATCGCCATGTCTAGGAGAGAGAAAGGGTTAAACACTGAAAGACAGGACCATGTGGATCATCGGTAGAGGGTGAGAATTAAGTTGTTGCCAGTAGAAGCTCGGACGATGCCCCTCTCCAGAAAGGTGTCACAGGTAGACACAGAGTCAGGCCAGGTGTAGCTTCTAGGAAGAGAAAAGAGAGAGAACAAAGTTAAAAGCTGAAATAACAGCAAATAATGTAAAATTGGAGAGTAGTGTGAGAATGTAGCGAAGAGGGTGAAAGTGGTCATTGTGTCCTCCAGCAGCCTAAGCCTATAGCAGCAAAAGAAAAATAAAACTAATATGTTTTATTCTATGTTTGCAGCTTTTGCCCGGGGCTTTTATTTTTCTACTCGGTCTGTTTTGTTACATTATTTAAAAATAAATCTGATCTTCAAGAATCCTCAAACTTATAAGTAAAAAGTTCTGAAAAAAAAAACATTTTTAAACCCTACATGGTAAAATATTACAATTCATTGACTATTATTTTCATAAAAACAGAATCATTTAGCACAAACAGCACCACAAGCCACTTTTCTTGGGACCAAGAGAAAGAAATTACAATTTTATTTTTATTCAAGTAAATCGATGCTTTCTGTTTAAGACATAATGATAAGATGTCTCTGACCTGTCACATTTTACCAGCAGCTCTTAAACCTAACAGAAAAAACATTAAATTAATTGTAAATCTAAAGTTAGAAACTATTACTCACCTGCAGAGGCAGAAAGCCACTGTGATGCAACATAAAAGCAATCCAATGGCAGGTGATAGAATGAAAAAAATATACTTTGAGAAACAAATACCTGAAAGAAGAAGATAATCAGTAACATGCAGGATGATTTTAAACTGTACATTTTATGATGTAGAAGTGATTGGTTGTTTTTTTATCTCTACATACCTTCTTGCTCAGATACAGTTAAATCCCAGGTGAATTTGTTATATCCTCCTCCATCAGTTATAGTACATGTATAAAGTCCTGCATCATCATGCTGAGCTCTAAAGATGCAGAGCTTGGAAGGGATGTTGGAGTCTATTTTCACTCTTTCAGAAGAGAAATTTGATTTTGTCTGATTTAGCGAGCGGGAATATGTAAAATAATATCTGCCACTGGTCCAGTGGATTAGCACTGTGGCATTCTCAGATATGTTGCAAGTGAACGTGACCGGGTCACCGCTGGACACCAACATTTTCCGATGTGCTCCCAGCTGAGTCGCTGATACTGAAATATTAAGACCAGTGCTACAGTAAGACTCAGTTCAAATCTGGATGAAAACATGTAACGTAAGAAGAAATCTGCACGGTACCTTGAAAGATATTCTGGATTTTCAACAGATGAATGAAGAGCAGAGCTGCTTGCTTCAGGCTGAACATGGTGACTATCAGACAGAGAGAAACAGCCTGAAACTTTATCGCCTGTTATAGATGTAGATGAAGAGGAAGTGCTAAGAAAAGGAAGTGGTTAAAATTAGTTCAAGGAAACAACTTTCAGATAAGAAAGCTGATGAGATTTTAAACAACGTCAATAAGCAGTAATTTGTAAAATAAACAGAAAATTTGCTTCCAGGTACTGACTGGGCTCTCCTACTTAATCTTAGAGACCTAAGAACTCAAAAGCTTTCTTTTTTCCAAAATCTTTTGCAAACTGGGCCTAATGGTCCTTTGTGTTTCGCCTGAGGTGCCAGGAGAAGAACAACCTCCCCTTCTATCCGACAGCGTCCTTGTGTTTGTTTATCTTATTAAAGGACATCCAGCTAGACCAAGACATTTCAAAGTGTGGAGCTTCAGAGTTTTTCAGGGGGGCTGCGACAGACGGAAAAAATAAACCTAAAAAAGTAACTGCAGGCATTTAGCCAACTTCAGCTAGCCTGTCAGAAACAAAATGGATAGATTTTTTTGTACCTAAACCTATGGTGAGTGAAGAGAAAGACTCTGGGCCAAGCAAAAGGAGGCTAAATGATCTGGGCTCACAGCAGACAGTAGTTCATACTGTTACCATTGTAAATGACAAGACATCTAAAGCATCATATCATGTGGCGTTACGCATAACTAAAGCAGGTAAACCTCACAACATCGAGGCAGTAAATTGAAAACAATTAAATCACGTGCCAGGAATGCTCGTCTCTTCTCCATCCTCTGCAATGAGATGGACACTCACTTCCAACAGCTGCTGCTGCAATTTGAGGTCTGATGGCTCACAGTCCTCACTCGCCTGTATGACATGTGCGAGGAAGTGCTCTTATTCCTGCTGAAATTAATTATCCACTGGTGAACCATATGGAGGACTGGGCTGCAGTGTTGGCATATCTTTCAGATATCTTTGACCGAATAATCCCACTGAACAGGGCAAAGAGAGCCATGTCTTTTTGGCACACAATCAACTTTCTGGATTCGCGAAAAACTTGGATTTGGGGTGTGTTTGTGTTAAACAGGTCTCGTTGGAAACGTTCCCGACATTGGAAGATGTCATGGGGAAGGTGGAGCTGCAACTGGATAGTGTAAAGCAGGTGATCACTGCACATTTCCTGAGGCTGCAGTTTGCAGAGTAATTTGGAGAGAAGATATTAGGAATTCAGTTGGTGAGAAATTTGTTCTCATTCCTGCATTTCCAGCGACAACCATGGATGCACTAATAGTGTAAAAGGAAGAGGCCTTTGTCGTGCTGAACTAAAGTGGACTTGGACAAAAAACATGAATATAGTGTCACTTGCGCACTTCTGGCTGTCAATGGAGACCGAGTTCCCCCACCTCTCCAAAAAAACGCTACTGGTACTCATCCTGTTTATATTTGCATAACTGTGTGAATGCGGTTTTTCCGAACACTGATCAATAACAAGTATTGGTGCAGGTAGAGGATGATATACGGTTATTGCTGTCAACAGCGCATCCCTGCATCAGTATCCTGTGCATATAAAAAGAAGCAGACTGATTGCTCCCTCTGAGAAGAGGCAAGAAAAGGAGTTGTGGTGATGTGAGGTGTTTAGAAATGGAAACGTTTTAAATGGCTTTAACAAAAGCACAGATGTTTAAAATATGTAAAAAATATATCTTTTTAAAAGGCAAATGTTCAAAATAGGTTTAAAAAAAGTGTGCCGCAACCATTTTCTAAGACAGGTCAAACTTTTTGTATAGCACATTTTATTAATAAATTTCAAGTGCTTTAAATAAAGAAAATATAAGAGAAAACATGAACTATAGAAGAACATGAAGTATAGACTGGCATACTAAATGAAAGTAAAGAAAAGTTCCATCCATCCATTGTCTTCCGCTTATCTGGGGTCGGGTCGCGGGGGCAGCAGCCTAAGCAGAGAGACCCAGATTTCCCTCTCCCCAGCCACTTGGGCCAGCTCGTCCAGGGGAATCCCAAGGCGTACCCAGGCCAGCCGAGAGTCCCTCCAGCGTGTCCTGGGTCTTCCTCTGGGCCTCCTCCCGGTGGGACGTGCCCGGAACACCTCACCAGGGAGGCGTCCAGGAGGCAGATAACCAGATGCCCGAGCCACCTCAACTGGCTCCTCTCGACTTGGAGGAGCAGCGGCTCTACTCTGAGTCCCTCCTGGATGACCGAGCTTCACACCCTATCTCTAAGGGAGAGCCCAGACACCCTGCGGAGGAAACTCATTTTGGCCGCATGTATCCGTGATCTCGTTCTTTCAGTCATGACCCAAAGCTCATGACCATAGATGAGGGTAGGAACGTAGATCGACTGGTAAATCGAGAGCTTCGCTTTTTGACTCGGCTCTCTCTTCACCACGACAGACTGGTACAGCACCCGCATCACTGCTGACCCAGCACCAAGCCGTCAGTCGATCTCCCACTTCATTTTTCCCTTATTCGTGAACAAGACCCCAAGATACTTGAACTCCTCCACTTGAGACAGAACCTCCCGGAGAAGGCACTCTAACCTTTTCCGGCTTAAGACCATGGCCTTGGACTTGGAGTCACTGATTCTCATTCCGGCCATTTCACACTGCTCCAGTGAGAGCTGCTCCAGTGAGAGCTGTAGATCACGAGCTCATGAAGCCAAGAGAACCACATCATCCGCAAAAAGCAGAGACGCAATTTTAAGGCCACCAAGATGGATCCCCTCAATACCTTGGCCGCGCCTAGAAATTCTGTCCATAATAGTAATGAACAGAATCGTTCCCAGCTCTAGACCCTGCTGAGGGTGTAGAGCTGCTCCAATGTTCCACGGCCACAACGAAAACCACACTGCTCTTCCTGAATCCAAGGTTCGACTATCCGACGGACCCTCCTCTCCAGAACCCCCGAATAGGCTTAAGAGTGTGACTCCCCTATAGTTGGAACACACTCTACGGTCCCTCTTTTTGAATAGAGGGACCACCACCCCGGTCTGCCAATCCAGTGGAACTGCCCCCATTGTCCATGCGATGCTGCAGAGTAGCATTAACCAACACAACTCTACAAAATCCAGAGCTTTAAGGAACTCTGGGCGAATCTCATCCACCCCAGGGCCTTACCACCGAGGAGCTTTTTAATCACCTCAATGACCTCAGCACCGGAGATTGAGAGCCCGCCCCAAGGGCCCTGGGCTACGCTTCCTCAGTGGAAGACGTGCCGGTGGGATTGAGGAAGTCTTCGAAGTACTCTGCCCACCGACCCCCAACATCCCAAGTTGAGGTCAACAGCACACCCTCCCCACTGTAAACAGTGTTGGTGGTGATCCCCCCCCAAGATGCCAGAAAGAAAAGTTGGACTACAGATTGTAATTAATTAAGTGTAACAGTCAAAAGAAACTCTAAACAAATGGGGTTTTAACCTTTATTTAAAAAAAAACTCAGGCATTCAACATTTCAGTATAAAAGGAATATTAAGTATAGTGACAACAGAAATTGTTATAGAAATAATAGCAATAATGTAGTTGGGAGGTCGCAGTTGTCTATTTGCCCTTGGAAAACCTATGACCTAGAGAGCGCAGTGAGGTTTCGGCTTCTCGTGAAGCACAGAAATTAAGGTCATGTGGTCTCAGCATCTGATGCTATCTCAGATACTCTCTCAGATCTTTTTGTTTTGCACAATCAGCAAACCATTTCAACTAGCTGCAGATACTGTGAACATTGACATCGATTCATCCTGTTCTGGTGTAGTTCGTGATGTTTAACACAACGTGTATGTTTAAATTTCTCACCTTCTTGCACACCTTGCGCATTGTCTCTGGTTGGAGTTAGGGTTGCTCCCCTCTTCATGATGAAATGCAGAGCTCGTGCACCCAGGTCTGACCCAGTTTTCCTTTGGTAAACAATGCTGCAATTTCATTTTCTCTTACCCAAGCAGGTAGGAAAAACTCGTAGCGTCTCTCACACACTGACTGTAATGGCAGAAACACGTGATTTTAACCATGACGTTTCCTTGCTACAGAAAAGAGGAAATCCAGCACAACCACAAACACTGATAAAGTCACATACTTATTTTACTCATATTACTTTTTTTTTTTTTTTGAGTGCAGCTTTAAAAAGAAGCTGATATTTGTGGTTTTGAGAACAGAGTTGTATGAAGGGTTGGGATTATATAAGCTATTTACTTCTACCCACCCCTATTCGGATATGTATTTTTGTTGATTTTGTGAATTGGCGCAATGGATGTATGGATGTTATTAATATCCGAAAAAACTAAACTACCTAACTAACTAAAAAAAATGCTGATATAAAGGGTTTTTAATATGCACTTTTTCAACTTATATAACAAGTTGTCTCATTGGAGGAATCACACAGTGAAGGTCTGAATTCAGACATTTTTCATGTGTCTTACTCAAACACGTCAGCTCAATGTGCCTTCTCGTTTATATAAACAATGGTGACCAGGACCCGTTGCGAGTTGTGGCAGTATAAGATAATCCAGGACCCTACCATCACTGCAGAACGAGCTGCAGCATGACAAACTCAGCAATGCCTAAAGCTTTCTAAATGATTTTAGCATACAAAAAGCAGCCAGTGTTCCTAGTTGACAAAGTCAAATCACTTTCATAGCTTAGAAATAAATGTACCTCGTCTGAAAATGAATTCCTGACCTGTTCAGGGATTAAAAGACTGCACTCATAAAGGCAGATGAGATATCATTTTCAAGAGTAATATTAATTGAAAGAACAAACCATAGACAATATAAGTTTATTGAAGGTTACAGAGACTTGATTAATCCACTGTCATCCACGTATTAATAAGGAGTAAACTAAAGAAACTAAAACATAGCAAAACTAATTACCTAGCAAAAGCAAACACCAAGTAGGACAGACAACACATGGTAACCTGGACTCTGCCTATTCAAGGAGAATAGAATGGGATGCAATTTTTCTACAAAATAAAGCTGTTTCTAACCCTAAAAGGTATTAGTTTAAATATCAGATCTCATGGAGGGCTATGTAAATAGTCCCGTTTGGAGTTCTGATTCAGGCACAGAACAGTAAAGGAAGCTTTTACTGTAGGTCAGTTGAGGCTTTATATTTCTGAGAATGCCGTACAGCCTTGCTCTATGGTTTTGCCGCAAAGGAATCTCTCCAGAGGCTGCTTACTTTCGATTTGGAGTCGGGTAACACTATTAAAGAAAGCCACTGACTCAGGGATCACAAAAGAAAGTTCTCCAGCACCTGTTTCCTGCAAAATTTAGATGCATATCTACTTCAACACAGCTGAATCAAATCCAGGTGATTAGTAGGACTGTACAGAATTTTGAAGAGAGAATTCATATATTTGATTTTGCTGCACTGAATCAAGGATACATCTAATAATTGCAGGACAACGGCCCCCAAGGACTGCAGTTTGACACCCCTGCACTGACTGATGCTGAGCATGTTGGAGAAAGGCAGGCAAAACGACAACAAAAAACTCTTTGCAAGAACTTATCGCTTGTTCTGAGTTTTGAATTTATGCTTCTGGGTCATAGCGAAGCACATCTATCACACCTGTTGAAATATTAAATCTAGGATTTAAAATTCTAATAACAGGCTTGAGATGAAGTTATCTATTTGCCTAATTGCAAATACCATTTCATGAATTATAATGGTGGTGTAATTGGACCCAAGCACAGACATAAAAATGGCCGCCACATGATGATGGTGAAGGATTTTTATTCATGTAAAAACCAGCCGCCACAGAGACACAGTTCATATCCCTAGGCTGTGTGATTCTAGTCTCAACAGCTAATGTGTTTCCTGGCAAAGGGCAACAAAAACAGGCAGCTCACTCACTGAACTTTGTACAGGCAATAAAAAAACAACAGAAACTGGTCACTGGTCATCAGATATTTTACCTGAAATGGATTAAGGGTCCTACCACTGTGTGAAGATAACAATATGATGATAATGCACACCTTTATTTACAGCTCAGACCTTCCTCTACCTGGGTAAGGGAGAATACGGGGTCTAAGCCAGAGAGTAAAGCGCAGGGTCCACACTTTTAACCACACTTGTGCCTCTTAAGGTCATCTGGAGCACCTAACCACCACTTTGGTATTTTAAACGTCACAGAGGAAATATCCCCTCAGAAATACTTGTTTATTCTTTGTTAGTGGTAATTAAAGGTACAGGCCTTGTATGCTCCACCAAATTACACTGGTGTAAAATGCGTTCAGGACCGCGCTGGGTATCTGTGTGGGTAGACTTGTGTTGTGGCTGGATGCCACAAGCTGGAGGGGGTGCACATTTTTTTCATGTCCAGTGTAAAACGAGACATGTAGTCAAAGGACCTCTGAAAGTATTCTAGAGGAGTTTTTTGGGCCTTGTCAGTATGGTGTTTCTACTGCTGGTATCTGAAAGGTTTTATAGTCCTGTCAAGCTTGCCATGATGTCTCTGACAGAAGACCTTTATCCCAGTCTCCTGTTGGTTTTGAGTCTTTCTTATATCTTATTGTTCTGTTTGTGTACTGCTTATTAGTTTCTGGTCAGTGTTTTCGGACTCTCAGCAGCTTCCACTCTTCTCATTAGTCTCGTATGTTTCTTGTTTTACTCATCAGTTCTCCTCAGTATATATTCCCCTTTGGTTGTTTAATCACTGCTGGTTATTGTGATTCTGCTCAATCCTGCGCTAGTCAGCCCTGAGTAATTCTGCCCTACACTGTCTTTCCTCCATGTTCCTGGTTTGTTTTTTGGATTTGTTTAGTTTCATGAACTTCAGATTTCTGACCTTGAACTGTGGTTTGTAATTTTCTTTTTGTATTTGTATTTTGCCTGCCTTTGTGTCCTCTAGAACCACCACCCCTTTGTGACAAACTTCACACAGACAGACCCCAGTTGGGATTCAAAATCAGATTTAAGTGTAAATTTTAATTTTATTTAACTTTTTTTTTTTTACAAATAAATACAGACCAAAGTGTGTTACAAAGAAAGCACATATAGTAAAAGGAAGAATAATCAATACTATTAGCAAAAGCAAATGGAAAGATGAACAAAAGAAATGTTCCTTGAAATAACATAATGGAATTAAATTATACTGTTTTAAAAGAATTTATAAAAGTTATTAATGAAACTCTAAAAAGAATACATTTACAAGTGTTTTACACAAATAATAGTACAGTCAAAAAGAAAACAAAATGGCACACAATTTTGAGTCAAAAAAAAACTGCTCTGCTTGTTTTTTTTACTGCTCAGTTAATTAGATTATATTATACCAGTAGGTAGAGACTTTTGAAGCTTTAGGAAATAAAAAACAAACTCAAAATTCCCATCTTTCCTACAACTGTTGTGCTAACAACTAACTGGATCTCCACAGAGCCTTGGTCCAGTCTAGTTTCATACAATATTCATCAAGTTTATTTTCCACACCGAACATATAGGGTACTGCCTTCCTATTAAAGCCCCACAAACCCCATTTCGAACCACATTTTAAAATAAGTGAACTGCTCCTTTAATTCATCGTGCTGTAGGAAAATTATCCGGGAAACTCACACATGCCCTCTGCTGGACAAATACTAAAACTAGGTTTAGGTTGGCGCTCAGATAAGGTCAAGAGACAGATTATTTTATTTCAGTTATAAACAACATTTGCAGAACGTTGTACAAAGTGCCATGTCATAAAGCACGAATCATCTCAGACTGGTTTCTTGAACATGACGATGCGTTCACTGTACTCAAATGGCCTCCACAGTCACCAGATCTCAATCCAATAGAGCACCTTTGGGATGTGGTGGAAAGGGAGATTTGCATCATGGATGTGCACCCGACAAATCTGCAGCATGTGTGTGATGCTATCATGTTAATATGGACCAAACTCTCTGAGGAATGTTTCCAGTACCTTGTTGAATCTATGTCACAAGGGATTAAGGCAGTTCTGAAGGCAATAGGGGGTCCATATAGGGGGGTCGTATTTTTTCTGCTTACACAAAATATCCCAAAAATTACACTGAAAACAATAAACTGTTGCTTCTCTGCTTTTGATGAGATATGGTTGATACATAACTGCTCTGATGGGGTCTGATTAGAGGAAAAAGGTATATATTGATGACGGTTCCCATGTGATAAAAACTTTAAAGAGTAACGTATATGGTACCATAGATGCAGAGCAGTGAAAAGCAACCAAGGAAGGTATTTCAGTGACTTTACATGCTAAATGTGTTTTCAGATAAAGTAATAAATATGGGGTTATTGTAGTTATAAGTATTAAAAGTCTTTTTCTTCTGCTAAATTTAAAGCTGAAACATCTTACTGACCTGCAGATATGTAGAGTATGGAGGAGCAACCCTGCTATATTTAAGAACACATTCATAAATACATAAATTACCTAATAAAATAATACTGGGCCAAAATGTAGCTGGACATATAAATTAGTGCGACATTAAATGCAATAACATAATAAGAAAAATAGATTTAATCAATATTTGATCAATTAATCAGATATAAATATATTTCTGTTTTAATTGAAATATAGGTTCAAATATTATTTTCAGTCATACAGTTTTTCTTGAACTTTTTCTTTTGTTTATTTAACACAAGTAAATTTCTTGTTGTTTTATTTTTCCAGGCCCTTTTTTTTGTATTTATTACCCCCCAAATATATTTAAAATGTCTTTTATATAATAAAATTTTGAAAAAATATAATTCTTAAACACTGACATGTATAATCTCTAATACTTCCCTGTCGTATTTTTGCACCCAACCCAGAAATTAAAACTCCACAAAAAGCTCTAAATGAGTCTTTTCATCTCTGAGGGTTACCATTCCGGTTTACATTAACAACAAATAGGTTCAAAATTTCATTTAAAAAATACACATATACTCTTACATTTATTGTTCATAAAATAGATAGCTATGTGCTTCAATATATGATCATTATCAACCTGTAACATTAAGCTCTGAATTAATGCTTGCATGTGTGTTAAACTAAACAAAATCTAAACTGGATGACATGTAGTAAATTATTCACTTCAGTTTAAATGTGTAACCTGCATCAGAACCAGAAAGAGTAAAATGTATGTGTTTATTTTTTATTTAAAGTTTAGAGATATCACTCACCTGCAGAGGCAGACAGCTAATGCAGCGCAACATAAAATCAGTCCAAAGGCAGGTGGTAGTGTGAGTGTAATATACAGTAATAAACTGATTTCTGAAAAAAAAATATTATCAACATAGCACAAAGATTATACTTTCAACATTCCAGTATGTGTTGCAGAAGTGTTCAGTAACTGCTTTACGTACCTTTTTGGTTCTCAAATACGGTTAAATTCCATGTTATATTGTTAAAGCCTTTACTCTCAGTTGTAAAGCATTTATAAAGTCCTGCATCATCATGCTGAGCATTAGAAATATGAAACGTAGATGGTATTTTTGGGTCTATTCTCAGACTGTTAAAGGAGAAATTTGAAGAACTTCGATTAGAGGAGTAGGAGTGTGAAAAATAATATCTGTCTTTGGTCCATTGGATCATTGTTGTATCGTTGTTGGATATGCCACAAGTGAGCTGGATTAAGCCTCCTCTGGATACCAACACATCCCAGTGGTATACTATGGAAATCCCTGACAGTGAAGAAAACAAATAAATATTAGACAAACTGTCAGTTAAAATCTGTATAAAATCAATCATCAGAAACAGAAATCCGCTCTGTACCTGCAGAGAGGCTGCACATTTTCAACAGCTGAATGAAGAGCAGAACAGCTTGTTTCAGCCCAAACATGATGACCATCAGAGAGTGAGAGGCAAGCTGGAACATTATTGTCTTCTTTAAATGTTATTGAGGAGGAGGTGCTGAGAAAAGGAAGTGGCTGTTTGTGGTTCTTTAAAAAAACACCTATGAGCTAACGTATGTTTCAAACGTTTAATGGAAACTAATTTCAGAGTAGAAATCTGAAATAAACTTTAATCTGGGATGTTGATAAGTAATACAAAGCAGAAATGTGGAAACCTTAATTTAGCTCAAAGTAGAAAGGTCAACCATTAATTCTGTCACAGAATTTAATGACTAGGCTTTTAAAACCCTTTAAATATTAGTTAGACAACAACCAGAGTCATTTAAACCCCTTGGTCACTTTATGCCTTTGAAACAGACATATTGGTGCATTGTCACATAACCTACCAGTTTCGTGCGGTGGGAGGAAGCTGAAGTACCCAGAGAGTACCCACACGTGCACAGAAGTAAAATGCAACCTTTTGCAGCTCCTGTCCAGTTCATTTGATTATTTATCTAATTTCAGTTTTTACTCTTAGTGATAGTGACTACTCATGCCTGATTAAAAACTCATCTCCATTTTTCCTTTACTTTATTGTGCTACAGCATGACTATGCTAGAAACTCACACACGCCCTTAACTGGATTGAATCTAAATAAACCTTTACTGTAGTTTGACACTCAGGTTAAGTAGTCACACTGACAGTTGTATCAGAGCAGAATAGATACATTTCCCATGGATCGCACATATATTAAGACACATGTATATTTACATGTTAACAATATTTTACACAAATATACACCAGAGAAACATTTTGATTAAAACAATATCAAAGATTAGGTCAAACAAGGTGCAAATATTATTTAGCAGCCCTGTTTGTAAATAAAACATTTATGTTTTAGACTGAATCTTCTTTTTGATGTATCATCTCAGCTCAGACATAAACTTGGATTCAATGCAGTCTCTCCATTTGCTCTCGCTAGTGCCTTTTGATTGTCCTCCATATTGCAGTCATTTGTAGTTGTGATGGAACTATCTATGACAATAGATAGTTGAAAACAAGTAAAAGCTTACTAGAAGATAGTTAGAAGGGAAGCAAAAACATGAAGTGTACTTAAAATACTGAAAAATAAAAACAAAGTTCATTGAACCTTTACTAAAAGCTGAGCTTTATATTTGACATCTAAAGATTCTGCTGTCACCCAGGTCCTGGTTTTGTGATAAGCACACTGATGATGGGGAAAGATCATCAAGCTTTGTATCAACAGTGCATAGATTTTTGTGAGAACAACCTGTTAAAGTAAATGAATGTCTGCAAATATGAATCAAATGCTTGATGAACTAATTTAAGCCTTTTAAATCGAGTCTGCATCACAATTGGAAATAGTAACATTAATGTGTTCACTCTCAGTTAAAAGCAGAAAGATATAACTGACCTTTAGTGGCAGACAGCTTATGTGATGCCACGTAAAATTTGTCCAAAACAAGTGGAAATATGAATTACAGGACCTTTGATAAACTGATTTCTGACCCACATGCAGAGAAATATCTGGAGTTAAGCAAAGAAGGTTTAAAATTAGTTTTATTTCCAAAATGAAAAATTAATGTGCAGCATCTTGAAGGTTATTTGTTATCTAGCTCCAGGCAGGTCTCTATGGAGAGAAAAGGTTGGGTGAGAGTCCTGTCATCATGTACTGAAATGAGGAAATTGAAACTGCATGTACTAAACAGATGGGAAATACGAGCTCAATGAGGAACCAGTTGCGTTCATAGATGTCAAAGATCCGTGTGGCACTGGTAGGCACCACTGGAACAAGCTGTGGGACCAGATATTGCACAGCTGTGTGTTGGAAGGCAGATAGGTAGATCAAATAAAACTGGCCTGAGTAATGGAGCTGCCGAGAGACAGTCGTGGAACCAGATTAGTGACCCAGGTTGGTTATTTGCAGCAGGAAACTGGCTTATTATGCAAACACTTCTTGTAAGAAGTGTTTGCCAAAATCCCCAATATTTACAACTGCTAGATGAGGACAAGATCTGCTTGGTTTAGGTAGAACCTGATCAGCAGAGGAGAAACAGATGGGGACATCAAGGTGTTCAACAATTTCAGATTTTATCTGACTACATTTTGAGTCCCTGAAAACATTTTTGTTTTATTGTTTGGTCAAGAATGTGCATGGCTAAATGTGGCAGGGGATCTAAATTAAGCACCACAATATCTTCTGGATTAGCAGATTTTTTACCCGATTTATAAACAAACACATTTTAGTCCAACAACGTAGCTTATGGTGAAATTAATTAATCATTGTAATCTGGAATACTGGTTTAGAAAACAGAGACAGCGTAAAAATAGTGTTTGCAAATGAGATGATGCGTAAAATGACTCTATACAATGTAAACTTCAGGCATTATGACTTTTGGCAGGACGTCGCCTGCACTCTACTGGGCATACGTTATACAACACTACAGTAAACCAGTAAAATCAACCCAAATGAACCAGAGAAGATATTACAGTGATTCTCTTATACAGCACTTTAGATGTTGCCCTGGACTTTTTTGCGACCTCCTGGATGAATCGTTGATGCAAACTTGAAGTAATACTGGGAGGCCGGCCAGTCCTGGGACTGTTCCATGTTTCCTCCATTTATGGAAAATGTCTCTCAGTCCAGTTCCCTGGGGTCCCGATCCTTAGAAATGGCTTTGTAATTCTGTTCAGTCTGATGCATGTCACTAATTTTGTTTCTCATCTGTTCTTGAATTTCTTAAGATCAGGGAAAGTTGTGTTGCTTTTTGAGATCTTTTAACCGACTTCACATTGTCAAACTATTTAAGGGATCTTTTATTATTCTTGTTTTATTATTACAACAACTGTGATCATTTGTACAAAAGCCACACCAAATAACAGCAAAATTCAAACTCTCACATGGCTGAAGAGAAATAACTTAATACTGAAGAAATGGCAAGATGCGAACAACTATAGAAGCACAAATGTCTTGAGCTGAGCTTGTTGTGAACATGTTTATAAAGCACACCCTTCCAGGAAAAATCAGTTTCCTTAATTCCGACCTCTCCACCACGATGGAAAACACCAAAGAGCTGATGAGGCATGTCAGCAGATCTGCACAAAGCTTTCTTAGGCTCTAAGACCATCAGCAAGGCTGTTGTCATGAGTTGAAGGACTTTATGTTCATTGTTTTGGTTGTTTTATTTTATACACTAGAGACATATAGGGCTTTAGGCTGGGGAGACTGAACTGTCAGCAAGCGGTGGAGTCTCCATTACTCTAGCTACAACCCCAATTTTAATGCACTCTAGAAATATGCACCTGCATTCATAGAGCAACGCAGAGGCAGACATACATGATGGACAGGGATGTAGGTAGCGTAACATGGTCCTGGTTCTGCTGGGTCCCCCCCCCGTTTGTTCTGCTTTTTTTAGGTTTGGTGGCTTGGACCATGTACTGCCATTGTGGGGCCTTTGGCTCTCAGGGATGTGGTGAGTGAGCTTTGCGCTGCGGGGACTAACCTGGACTCTGGTTGGAATCCCTCTTTCTTCACCTGGGGATAGTTAACCTGGTGTGATGGTGCTGTGCTCTCCCTCCCTTAGTCCTTCTGAGCTCTAGGTGGTGTAGGGGCTGGTGCCCGCTTGGTGGGTTGGGGGCTCTTGGGGGTCTCTCCTGCTAGACGCTGAGCAGTTTTGCCTCCTGGTGCATGTGAAGGTTGCAGGCTTGGCCTGCTCTGAGGGATTTGGCAGTGGTGCAGTGTTTGGTGCAGTTTGGTGCCCTCCGTCTGATTGGAGCATCTGGCATATGGCTGCAGAGGTGATACATTGTGTCTGTTTGTCTGGGGCTGCTGAAGCCTTCCGGAGCTCTCTACCTGACCTTTGCTACGCTTGCCTGCTAAGTGTTGCAAATTTCTTACTGTTGTCACCTTTCAAACAGCTTTGCACCTCCAGATGACAAATTTGCACACACACACACACACCACACACACCCACTCAACACAAACAGACTTACTACTACACTATTTATGCAGACTCCCCCGCACCCATATTGAAATAATCCAAAATGCTACACTTGTCATCTCCAAAAGCGAATAACAGGCTCCCTTAAGAGCAGCAGAGAATGCACACATGCATCAGAGCAGAGTGCAAGCTCCATATACATGCACCCAGGCACAGGTGGAGGCAGAGCGACATGAGCAAAGTTGAAGTTTCTGGAAAAACCTGATTGCTGATGGAGAATGGGCTGATAATTAGGTTAGAACAACAGGCGTCATTACGTCTCTCTCGTGCCTATTCTGAGTTAAACAGCGAGGATCTAAAGGTTTAGAAGAAACTTTTTTGGTCATATGAGATAAACATCAAGTTCTTTGGCATCACCTCAACCTGTCATGTTTAGAGACAACTGAAATGTTGAGCATGGTCCAAAGATCATCTCTATTGTCAAGCATGATTAAACATTATTATGTAGAGCAGTTTCCCCTCTGAGCAATTAGGACAACTTCGCTACTTAATGTAAAGTTTTAGAAGAACACAAAATCATCAAGGACTGAAATGCATTGTTCTCCCTCTGTATGGTGGGTCCCATACAATTGATAAATGAAACCAAATGTCAGCAATCGTGAACTAAAAGTGAGCAACCACACATTATGAGCACTGCTTGTCTGGTTCAATATTTTACTTTTTTTTTTTACCAGCAAGTAACATCTAAAAGGGAGTCAAACAAAACTGGGCAGACCTCTCTACAGTATTTAAATTCACACCTAATGTTTGCACCACTAAATAAAAACAGGGAATGTTGAGGGCAGATCCATGAAGACCTGTATCTCTGAAACCTAGTATGCTTACCTGTTTCTTAAGAAATCCCTGCGAGCTTGGTCGCCAGATTTACCAAAAGAGGGAATGCTTCATCATCAAGTGCAGCTTTCACACGTTTGAAGCATGCTGAACTTGGAGTGAATCAAAAGTTGTTGTTTTTTCTTCCTTCACACTAATTGTATTCCTTGACACAAAGATAACTGTGACAGAAGTTACACGTACACATCTGACGATTGATGCTCAAAGAACTCCCCACTGCACTACCCTGTTTGAACACACAACACTTTATTTTCACACCAGTAAGCATGTAAGGAACAAAATCAAGCCACAAAGTCTTACCCAAGAACACTTGGGCAAGAGATTTAACTGTTCTTACAGTCCAAACCACCCTGCACTCCTACAACTGCAAAATTAAGTAGAAATACATATCGTACATGTCATGGTTTACACTCTTCCCTCATCAAACTCTACAGTACATGTTAATGCAGCAGTTACCACAGATCAATGGTTTTCACAGGAAGTTCAACCATGAGTTGTGTGGAAGAAATGCATCAGAGAAGAAAGACCCTTACAATATCAGGTGTGAGCGTCTGAAACTGTTGGAACTATAAAAAATAAAACTTTGAGTGTCACTTCCAGAAAGCAAAATGCAACAGAAGTGCAGGTTTTAAAAGTTGTCTAAAAGAAGAAGTCAAGTTGCACAAGAAACAAACACTACTAATAATTTTAATCAGGCTTCAACAGCATAAAAGAATCACTTTAAACAGCTGGTTATAGTGGTTGTAACACAGTATAATACAATTCAAATTAAGCTAAGAACTCTGAACTCTCGCACGTCTGTTTGAGCCTAGATCCCAACTATTTGGGAGTTCTGCATCTGACTTTATTTTGAGGAGAACATGTTACTTAGCATTTTACTTTTGATTAAACTTTTTGGGCCAAAAATAACTAACTCCAGCAGCAGAATTGCAATAAAAATGATTCTGACCCTAACCTGACAAGGTGACGTGGAGCTAAGACTTAAGCTCAGCCAAAAAACAACTAACCACTTCCTTTTCTCAGCACCTCCTCTGCAATAACATTTAAAGCAGACATAGTGTTCCAGTGTGTCTCTCACTGTCTGATGGTCACCATGCTCAGCATTAAGCAAGCTGCTCTGTTCTTCATTCAGCTGTTGAATACGTCTAGCGTCTTTGCAAGTATGGAGCGGATTTCTATTTTGGCTGCATGATTCTTCAATTAATATGTCCTCTAATATCTATTTGTTTTCTTCACTGTCAGAGATTTCCATAGTATACCACTGGGATGTGTCGGTATCCAGAGGAGGCTTAATCCAGCTCCCTTGCAACATATCCAACAACGATACAACAATGATCCAATGGACCAAAGACAGATATTTTTCACACTCCTACTCCTCTAATCGAAGTTCTTCAAATTTCTCCTCTAACAGTCTGAGAATAGACCCAAAAATACCATCTACGTTTCATATTTCTAATGCTCAGCATGATGATGCAGGACTTTATACATGCATTACAACTGAGAGTAAAGGCTTTAACAATATAACATGGAATTTAACCGTATTTGAGAACCAAAAAGGTACGTAGAGCAGTTACTGAACACTTCTGCAACACATACTGGAATGTTCAAAGTATAATCTTTGTGCTATGTTGATAATCTTTTTTTTTTCAGAAATCAGTTTATTACTGTATATTACACTCACACTACCACCTGCCTTTGGACTGATTTTATGTTGCACTGCATTAGCTGTCTGCCTATGCAGGTGAGTGACATCATTTGATTCTAGATTTGCTGTAAACATGTGAATTTCCCTCCTTATCTGTTCTGCTGAAGAGCTGCATCCAGAGCTGGGAGAGCTGATGTCATGATAATGTTCAGTTGTGTTATGATATTATGTCTCTCATTTCTGTTGACCTTACATGGTCGTTTGTTTAATGGGTTAGCTTGAGGTGCCGTCAAATTAAATGAACTTTTTTAGATATTTACCTGAGAAATCAAATCCTCTCTCATCTCTAAATATTATGTTGCTGGTTTTTAAATTTGTAATAAATTTTAAAAATTGTGTTGACGTAAGATGCAGTCATGTGACCATATAAACACTAAAAAGTAGAAAACAATCATAATGGAAAGAGAAAAGTGAGAAAATATTTCACTATAGATTTTTATTTTGCATTTGTTGTGTTTTTGTGAAACCTTTTCTCATTCAGAACGTTCTGCGTTATTATTATTATACAGATCATCATTATTATTAATATTTGTCATTGTCTTATTGCCTTACTTATACTAATGTTTGTTTTCTTCTTTTAATCATTTTTAGGTCTCGCATGTATTTTCTGTGTTTCTTTTTATTGACTCGTTATTAAATTAAATTCACACAGACATAAAGACTTTAGGTTCCCTAAGACACTGAAATCACTTTATTTTTAGAACTTGACTACAGGAACTTTTCATTGTGTAACTTGAAACTTCAGCAAACACAGAATATATCTAAACTACCTTTAGCACAAAATGTATTTGAAGAACAGCCTTTGCGTGTTGGTATTACTGTCTGTGATACTTTACTTTTTAAATTCAGAAAATGTCATTAAGTTCACTAAACAAGATTTCATGTTTATCGTTAGACATTTTGCAGTTACTCCATGGCGATCTCTGACACCACAATAAAAACACGGCATTTAAGATTAGAATAGAAGACCTGTGTGAAGAGTTTCAGTCAGGCTTCAGAGCTCATCATAGCACTGAAACAGCTCTGCTGAAAGTCACTAGTGATCTTATGGCCTCAGATAATGGACTAGAGCTCCTGGATCAGTGCTTGTTTGTTCTCTTTGTGTCTCTGCTCTGTTCTCTCAAACCCCCATTGAATTGAATATTACATCAGACAATAAAAAAAAAAAATTCAATACAGAAATGTGGGGTTAATAAAAAGTATGTTTAATATCGGCTTAAAGGTTGTTACTGATACTGTTGTTTATAACAAGAAAAATCAATATAATTAACAGAAAACAAACTAGAATACTCATTTGAAGGCCATATATTTGTGACAGAAAAACAGTTTTAAAATTGCCTACAGTTTAGGTTTAACAGGAAATGTCACCTGTGCAACTCTGTGTGGTTGTATGAAGGATCTACATTAAATAGAGGCCCTGTGGGTGAGAGCAGACAGCTGCGTAGTTAAAAGGATCCGAATTAGAAAATTGATAATGTTAGAATCTGAATTATCTGAATTATTGAACCACACAATTGGCTGTTTTGTGGTTTATAGTACATGAAATCTTTGACAGCGTACATCTGTTTAATTTACATCAGTGTAAATTCTTACACGGGAATACCTGGACCAGGAAAAAAGGGTTGTTTCTCGTACTAAAACAATTTTGCAAAGTTTAAATTTTAAAATCTCCTTATTGTGCAACTTATCAAGTTTGTACTGTTTTTGTCAGTTTTTTTTTTTTTTTTTTTTTACAAAGTAGCACCAGGAAATTGCATGAATGGTTATTGTGCCCTGTTTTGTCTCTCCAGAAAATGTGGTAACATAAAAGAAAATCAGAAACCAGTCCAGAACCAGTCTCTGCCTCAATCAGAAGGACAGGTCAGACTGTTTTTTATGTGTTCTGCATGTCGTTCTTCTTGTCTTTCTATCTTAGACACTAGAGTTCATTTTCAGTGTCTTTCTGAACTTAAACTTTTGACATTATTTCCTTGCTTATTGGGATGGGTTTGTCTGCTTATGCCGATAATAGCTCTGCAAAGAGATGTCTTTGACCACTTCTCCAAATAAGCAAACAACTCTGAAACCACACTCACATCAGATCAGAAAAAGCTCAAGTTTTTCAACAGTCAGCTCTGACTCACAGCCTTGTTTTATGTCATCAGTACAGTTAATCTTGCATGAAAAATTGTGTGATTACTTGTTCTTCTACTTTCTGCATGTTTCCGCTCTTTGACTCCACTAATTGTAACTCTGTCTTTTTCCTACAGAGTGTCCCCACTCAAATGCAAATTGGTACAGGCCAGTGGAGGAATAAAAGGCAGAGGAAAGAGTACATCGAAAGGCTAAATTCAGTTTATGGTGAACTCTAAGCTCAGGTGCCTTTTATTTACTTCAAGAGAGAGACCCAGTTTGGAGGACATTTGTTGTTTTTTTTGTATCAAAGTAGATTCTATGAAATGTCAATAAAAGAATGTCCCACATTAACAACATAACTTTATTTATATACTGTTTAATCTGCAAAAGGTTTTTGTCCTAATGTAATTTGTGGAATGCTTTCACGTACATTACAATTAATCCTAATCATTGAACAGTGCAGTCAGATTCAGTTATTTATTCAAATTGGATAAAAAGTTTTTCTGTCTAAGGAAACCCAGCAGATTGCATCCACTCACCACATCCCTGAGAGCCAAAGGCCCCACAATGGCAGTACATGGTCCAAGCCACCAAACCTAAAAAAAGCAGAACAAACGGGGGGACCCAGCAGAACCAGGACCATGTTATGCTACCTACATCCCTGTCCATCATGTATGTATGCTTGTCTCTGACTTGCTCTATGAATGCAGGTGCATATTTCTAGAGTGCATTAAAATTTGGGTTGTAGCTAGAGTAATGGAGACTCCACCGCTTGCTGACAGTTCAGTCTCCCCAGCCTAAAGCCCTATATGTCTCTAGTGTATAAAATAAAAACCTAAAGTGTGAAACAGAACCAAAACAATGAACATAAAGTCCTTCAACTCATGACAACAGCCTTGCTGATGGTCTTAGAGCCTAAGAAAGCTTTGTGCAGATCTGCTGACATGCCTCATCAGCTCTTTGGTGTTTTCCATCGTGGTGGAGAGGTCGGAATTAAGGAAACTGATTTTTCCTGGAAGGGTGTGCTTTATAAACATGTTCACAACAAGCTCAGCTCAAGACATTTGTGCTTCTATAGTTGTTCGCATCTTGCCATTTCTTCAGTTTTAAGTTATTTCTCTTCAGCCATGTGAGAGTTTGAATTTTGCTGTTATTTGGTGTGGCTTTTGTACAAATGATCACAGTTTTTGTAATAATAAAACAAGAATAATAAAAGATCCCTTAAATAGTTTGACAATGTGAAGTCGGTTAAAAGATCTCAAAAAGCAACACAACTTTCCCTGATCTTAAGAAATTCAAGAACAGATGAGAAACAAAATTAGTGACATGCATCAGACTGAACAGAATTACAAAGCCATTTCTAAGGATCGGGACCCCAGGGAACTGGACTGAGAGACATTATCCATAAATGGAGGAAACATGGAACAGTCCCAGGACTGGCCGGTCTCCCAGTATCACTTCAAGTTTGCATCAACGATTCATCCAGGAGGTCGCAAAAAAGTCCAGGGCAACATCTAAAGTGCTGCATGCTTTATTTGTCTTAGAGAAGGTCAGAGGTGATGATTCAATAATATCTGGGCAAAAATGGCATTCATCCACTGCTGATCAAACAGAGCACAAAGGCCTATCTCACATTACCAGAATACATGATGATGACCCCCAAGACATTTGAGAAGATATTCTGCAGACTGATGAGATGGCTGGGGAGTTGTTAGAGAGCAGGGAATTTGCCTTCCAGAGAAGTGCACAGTGGCAGTCCACTGCTCCCTAAGGCATGGTGTCAGCTCCAGAGGACAAATTTCATTGCAGTGTACAATTGCAATGACAAACACAGGTGATAATTATTATTATTATTGAAACTGGAACTTTTTGAAAGCTGTGGATCCTGGTTCATCTGGCGTAAGTCTAACTCAGTGTTTGAGAAAACATAAAACCTAATGGCAGTTAAACATGGTGGCTGTAACTGATGGAATCATTAATTCTGTTTTCTAGCAAACATTCCTGAAGGAAAATGTCCGGCCATCAGTTCCGCTGCATAACTCAGGTTAACATAACATAACTTGGATTATGCAGTTGAACACCTCCTCTAAAAAGTAACAAAAAGCAAAACAAAAAAAAGGCCTTGTCAAAGTCTGGACCTAAAACCTTTTGAGATGATTTGGGATGACCTCAAACTGGCCATTCAGGCCGAATACATGTAAGATGAAGGTTTGATACTGAAAGGTGAGAAATGAAATACATTGGATTATTTATCAATGTTGGTGTTGTTTCATTGATGAGCTGCATCTGGCTCTGTGCTGAACCCCAGTTTTTCATCTGTTCTCTAAGTAAGCTTCTTGAAAAGGTGTAACCAGAAAAGAGATGGTATTTTAGTCAGGTCAATGTCTTCTATAATCTTGTAATGACATTATTGTGCACTGCATTGTGGCCAAGAGCTCTAGTACCCTGGTTTGTGCTAAAAAAAGACAGATACTAGATGCATTATCTAGTAGTGGTTTTTTATGCAATATATTTCTCAATTCCTTTATTCTTGCCCACAGAGACACTTTTACCACCAAAAGAGGCCCCCAGAAAATGTCAAAGAAAGAACTGGAAAGAGAAACTCATACATGTTGCAGAGAATTGAGACAAAGGTCACTTATTACTTGTGTGCTTCAGAGACCCCACAATAGCATTAAAAATATCTGACATAGAAATCAATTTATGGTTATTTACAGAGAAGATTGTCAGAAGTTGCAGTCCACAACAACAACTTTACCATGTAAAACATAAACTGTGAAGCGGAAGCTGTTAATCAAACTTGTCATAAAAAGTCGTTCAAAAAATTACCAATTGTTTGTCTTCCTTTCCATCAGAGCTTTACTCTGGTTGGAGAACATTACACATCTAAAGACAATAAAAAATTTGACCCAAACTATCTAATTGTAGCTCTGGCTGTATGTTATGGATTCACGCCCTGCTGGAGGTTTAACCTTCGCCCCAGTTTTAAGTCTTTTACAGCTTCTCACACTGGTTTTCATTCATCTACTCAACAACTCTGACCAGATTTCTTGTCTGTACCCACAGCAATATGCTTCCACCACTATGGTGTAACAGTGGGGATGCTACGTTCAGCGTGATGTGCAGCGTTTTCTGCAACTCACAACATTTTGCATGTAGGTCAGAAAGTTACATTTTATTCTCATCTGACCCGATCACCTCCTGCCACATGTTTGCTGTGTCTCCCACATGACTTATGGCAAACATGGCTTTCATTCAGCAATGACTATTGTTACCATTGTTTACAAACAGCCAAGTTTGTGGAGAGCTTGACTATTAGACTATTAGTCATAACCTCCATAAATCTCTTGCAAACTATTAGTATTTGTTCTGTTGTTATATTCTCCCACATTAACTCTTCTTCTTCTTAATGAGTGCAATGAATAACTCAATACAAGTATTCATACCTCTGCTGGAATAGATTTTCTATAGAGTTATGAGACAGATATGAATTTGATAACCAATAAGGCTGTTTGGTTTATAACAAAATATTAATTATCTAATAGTCACTACATCAGTCTTGGTGCCATAGAGCGCTACCTTTCAAGCTTCAGTTGTCTTGTTGTCTTGACAGTATTTGATTTAGTCTGTTTGCAGGAGTAAGCTGCATTTAAATGGTTATGGTAAACAGTCGGTTGAGGGTTGTTTGTCTCTGTCAAACGGAAAACTTGTTTTAAAGGTTTCCCCTGAGTTTTGTGTACCTTGGCAAAGAGGACCAGCTCTCTACAGATGTCAGATGCAATGCATGTGCGTGTTTGCACCAAGCCCTCCTCCCATGCTTATATATGTTTCTTCTGTTTATTGCCACTGTTTACAGATGAATTTTAATGAAAGAGGTCTTGGTTAGGAGGGCACTCAGGAGATGATGAGGCTCAGGTCAGTAAACAGAGAAGAGAATTGGTTCTTAATTATGATACTACACTGCTCAAAAAAATAAAGGTAACACTCAAATAACACATCCTAGATCTGAATGAATGAAATATTCTTATTGAATACTTTGTTCTGTACAAAGTTGAATGTGCTGACAACAAAATCACACAAAAATCATCAATGGAAATCAAATTTATTGTTAAGACTTTGTGAGATATTGGACCCCAGGATGCAGATGAGGAGGCAGCGTGATGGTAAGTGAAAATTTAATCAAACAAAAAATCACTCTTAGCAGAGGCAGGAACAAAACAGAAGCATGCTGGCTTGACAGGCATGGCATGGTCCACAAAACAAGACATGACTAGGGATATACAATGATTCCGCGATGTGTGACTGAACAGGTGTGTATTTATGGAGGGTGAACCAGGTGAAGCAAGACAGATTAACTAGGTGCAGGTGAACCGAATAAACACTAATTGACAGGAGAACAAAACGTGGCTGGAGCAAAACAGAGACTCTTGAACACAAACTAACAGAAACTAGAAAAATATGAAACAAAAGCATAACCAGATCCTAAAACCAAACTTGACAAAACATGAACAAGATGACAAAACTAAAGCATGACCAGAAAAACAGACAGAAACATGATTAAAAAATTTTACAATAATAATAATAATCAGAAGAATTATTCAAAATCTTAACTGTGAAAAACATGAAGAAAAAACCAAAGCCAAACAACCCCAAATCATAACATTTATTAACCAATGGAGGCCTGTATTTGGAGTCACACACAAAATTAAAGTGGAAAAACACACTACAGGCTGATCCAACTTTGATGTAATGTCCTTAAAACAAGTCAAAATGAGGCTCAGTATTGTGTGTGGTCTCCACGTGCCTGTATGACCTCCCTACAACGCCTGGGCATGCTCCTGATGAGACGGTGGATGGTCTCCTGAGGGATCTCCTCCCAGACCTGGACTAAAGCATCCGCCAACTCCTGGACAGTCTGTGGTGCAACGTGACGTTGGTGGATGGAGCGAGACATGATGTCCCAGATGTGCTCAATCGGATTCAGGTCTGGGGAACGGGCGGGCCAGTCCATAGCTTCAATGTCTTCATCTTGCAGTAACCGCTCCACTCCAGCCACATGAGGTCTAGCATTGTCCTGCATTAGGAGGAACCCAGGGCCAACCGCACCAGCATATGGTCTCACAAGGGGTCTGAGGATCTCATCTCGTTACCTAATGGCAGTCAGGCTACCTCTGGCGAGCACATGGAGGGCTGTGCGGGCCTCCAAAGAAATGCCACCCCACACCATTACTGACCCACTGCCAAACCGGTCATGCTGAAGGATGTTGCAGGCAGCAGATCGCTCTCCACATTCTCTCCAGACTCTGTCACGTCTGTCACATGTGCTCAGTGTGAACCTGCTTACATCTGTGAAGAGCACAGGGCGCCAGTGGCGAATTTGCCAATCCTGGTGTTCTCTGGCAAATGCCAAGCATCCTGCACGGTGTTGGGCTGTGAGCACAACCCCCATTTGTGGACGTCGGGCCCTCATACCATCCTCATGGAGTCGGTTTCTAACCGTTTGTGCAGACACATGCACATTTGTGGCCTGCTGGAGGTCATTCTGCAGGGCTCTAGCAGTGCTCCTCCTGTTCCTCCTTGAACAAAGGCGGAGGTAGTGGTCCTGCTGCTGGGTTGTTGCCCTCCTACGGCCTCCTCCACATCTCCTGGTGTACTGGCCTGTCTCCTGGTAGCGCCTCCAGGCTCTGGACACTACGCTGACAGACACAGCAAACCTTCTTGCCACAGCTCACATTGATGTGCCATCCTGGATGAGCTGCACTACCTGAGCCACTTGTGTGGGTTGTAGAGTCCGTCTCATGCTACCACGAGTGTGAAAGCACCACCAACATTCAAAAGTGACCAAAACATCAGCCAGAAAGCATAGGTACTGAGAAGTGGTCTGTGGTCCCCACCTGCAGAACCACTCCTTTATTGAATGTGTCTTGCTAATTGCCAAAGATTTCCCCCTGTTGTCTATTCCATTTGTACAACAGCATGTGAAATTGATTGTCAATCAGTGTTGCTTCCTAAGTGGACAGTTTGATTTCATAGAAGTTTGATTTACTTGGAGTTATATTGTGTTGTTTAAGTGTTCCCTTTATTTTTTTTAACAGTGTATAAATTTTCCTATTATGGAAAAAAACAACTCATGTCTTGCAGCGTTTAGCTTATCTGATTGCATCTATTATCCCTCCTCCTCCGTCTTTGATTTTTGCATTTGTTTTATCAACCAGGCAGTGAAATATTATGCATGTTAACCAGTGAACGAGGAGCCATAATCTTATTATCTGCCTCTGCATGGCTCTCCTAAACACGTAAACCCACCAGAGGAAGCCTCATTTATTAACCACACAGTTTCTCACACTTCAGTACAGACAGAACAGCTATGTTTCTCTCACCTGAAAGCACGAGTCGCCAACATGTCTTCTGCAGATGTGCCTCAGCTTTTCTAAACGCACACACAAGATCTCTCTGAATTACTTTTCAGATCTCAGATGATAGGAAAACAAACTTGATGACAGAAATTTCAAGGAGCAAAAAAGAAACTGATTGCATAAATGTACTGTATGTGTGTGGGAGAGAGTCTTGGTGGCTACATCTAGTCTCTGATGTTTGTGGATATTTGAGAGGCCTGTTAGCAAGCCCCTGGCAGAACAAAGAGACATCACAGGTGCTACTCTACCTCTTGTTTCTGTGGTGAACACTCACACATATACATTCATCCTCTGTGCATAAGTTGAAATCAGCAAACAAAGCTCAAACTGTGTAATGTGCTGAAAATGTCTTAATTGTGTTTTTTCTTTCTGTGGCAGTTCTGAATTGGTGTGAGATTGCATGTATCTGCTTCACTGTGAAAAAAAAAAACAGTGTTTGCATTTTCAGTCCTGTCAGTTTAGCATGTGGTGGGCTGGGACCACAAATGCTGTTGCATTAATTATCATGTTGCTATTTTCACGACCATATCTTCCAGAAAAACATCCATCATGCAGCTAATTAGGTCTGAAAAATCTGTTTACAATGTGAGAGATGCTGTTCTGAGTATTCAGGAAGATCAGAATGCTGGACTGTGGTTTTCTGATGCCTTTATATAAACCGATTGGTTAGTTATCCGCTCTCAAACTTTTGTGTTTATAGGACAAAGGTTACAGACCCAGAAGGGATCGCCAAATGCTGTTGCAAAGAGCGAAGACACCGAGACTAAAAACCTAAAGAAACACGAATGAGCCACAAGGTGCTTCAAGTCCTCAGTGTATCTCTGTCACCATTTCTTGACTAAGAATGTTGATTTATTTTGATCACATTTTTTGTTAGTTAGTTTTTACATTTTTAATGCATATTTTGACCTTCAGGGTCACTGTAGTGTTAACTTTGATATTAACTGCACTGTTACATCCTGATTTGTAAGTCTCTTTAGCCCTCTGCCAAACGGAAAAGCACACAGCTACAATACCTTAGCGTTTTTAAACATCTCTCTACATTAGAGTCATTTTGCCTTCCTGTTCTCGCAATAATCAGAGGCCAGAGGCAAATTGTGCTTAGAATCAACAATTTCGCTTTTAGTTTGTTTATATATTGGCTTTATTAGTTCATTTCCTCAAACCTCCATTCCAGATCCTTATAGTCATTCTTCATAGTATTGTTTTCCCACCATAATCAAGGTACTGGTTATAAAACAGATTAGTGGAAAAAACAGATCTGTGAAAGCACAATACGTAAAAAGAATATAAAGCCACAATAACCTGGTTGTGTAAGTGTGAATGCTTTTAAGTTAATGCTTTGTTGAAACACCATGTATTAAATTGTTGCATTCAGTCTTAGGTTCATGTCTGCCATTAATAACTAAAGATGAACCTGAATAAAATTCAGCTGTAATATTTTCTTGACATTCGATAATTTGTGCGTTTTAGCTAAAGCGATGCAGACACATTGCAAAGGATCAAAACGATCTCGCTGTACAAATGTATCAGTCAGATCTGCAGTACTGCATCAGCATATTTGTGTGTTTAAAAAGGTAAATTTCTAACTTAAAGAAGAAAGAGCACATGGATGTTGTTAGGTCTAAGATGTTCCTCAACCCCCAATTTATCTTGTAAAAATATTTATTTTTTCCATGCATCAAATCAGGTTAAACATGCATTTTACATAAAGAAGCAAAACTGAGCCACAAGTAATATAAGTGGCAAGTGTTTTATTAAGATGAATAATATAAAACCTTTTCTTTCTGGTAATTTCCTGGCCGTTGGAGGAGAGGAGTGTGTGGGTGTGGAAAGTGCAAGTGATGGAAGCAGAGGTTGATGCTTGGAAAGTTAGCGGAAAGAACTGACTTCTGAAAGAGAAGTGTGCAGGTTGTACGTTGCAGCAACAAAACCTGAATGGCCAAGTTCCCTGTCGCCTGTGTACGGTTCAGGGATTTGACTGTGGAGCAGGTACTAGCTTAGACATTTAAAGGTTTTTTGCAAGATGTTCAATAAAAACTGTAACAGCAACAACTCTCATTGATGATTTACAGTTAACTGTTAATCTCACATACCTCCATGTTCTTTCCAGTGTTGGCTTAGTTTATAGATATTAACAGACATTCATTTTTGCACTGCTCTCTTTAAGTTTCACTTCAGCACTTCAGTAAGAACTAAGACTAGGCCATTGCAATGATTTCCAGGAAATAGCCCCTGCAAAACCAGTAAACTGTAAAAGCTGCTGCTTTGATGGAGGTGGTCACACTAAGGATGATCAGTTATTTAGGTGCTTTTCATTATTAACACCTGGCAGCTTCTTTCCTTTTTAAAATCCTTAGGAAGCGAAAAAGATCTACTCAGTTTTCCACACACAGCTTATTCATAATGGCTCTTTGTTGAATAATAACAGTGTGGCATCTGCTGTGAGTTTTTGTTGATTGAGGTTAAATCATTTTAGAACCTGCCTAAGAGTGAAACATCATTATTATGCCCTGGTGCAAAAAACAAAGATTGGGCTTTCTGTTTTAACATGATTGTATTTGCTAATACCTTTTTTCATGGACCCAGCCTCACCATATACATTTTACATTAAACCAAACCAGTTATACTGTTTTCACTATTTAGCTTTTGAAACAATTAAAGTGAACAAAGGCAGAGGGAGAAAACAGAGGAAAAACTGGACCAGATATCAGGTAAAACTCTGCAACCAATACTAAATAACTGAATGAGGCCTATTTAATATGAAAATGTTTTGATTAGCAATGCAATCCTTTTTTGTCACTCGTGGGAAAATTAAGCTGCGCCAGCAGCACTGGCAAATGGAAGCACACAGACAGGCATAAAAATAAGCAATAACAAAAGTAATAATAATAATAAAATAGAATATGTAAAGTAAGGTCAAATATACGACGTAAAAAACAACAAACAGTTATAAAAAAATAAACATGCAAGCGTAATAATTATGCACAGTCGTGCTCTGCTTTGTGTTGGACTATCATAAAATCCCGATGATGAACATTAAAACTTGTGGTTGCAACATGACAAAATATGAGAAATTCAAGTCATATGAATACCTTGTCTGTGTTGTCACGGGGAACAAAACTGCAGACACAAAAGCAGGCAGAAAGATGAGAAGACTCTTTTACATAACAAAACACAACCAAACCGTGGAGCAAAAGTAGTGACATCACTACTGATGTGAAGACAAGAGGTGATGGAAAACTAGGAACTATGCAAACCAGAGAAGATGAATCCACCACAATGCAAACAGTAATTGGAGCTATTTGGAAACTAATTAGAAACTGAAAAACTGAGTGGTGACAGAGAAACGGGGAGTAAACTTAAACGGAGAAACATGGGTTACCTTGCAAAATAAAACACAAAGGAAGGCAAACAGAAACGGATGCAAACAGAATCGAAAAAATACATTTCACAAAATTAGATACAGGGACCATGAGTTTTAAACCTGCAGTGGATCGCAGTCAGATTGGGAAACCAAGCTAATATCTAACCAGAACATGAAAAGAAGAGCAAATTTTTAGTTATACTGAAAAAAAGTTAAATCCTCCTTCATTTCTATGATTTTAATGTAAAAATGATTTGGTCTTTAACAGGTTCTAAAATTATCAAAATCTAACCTCAAGTATTAAAACTACACACCAAAGATTTCACTGTTTGTTTTTTTTTAAACAAAGATTATTCTAAAATACAAAGCTTGTGAAAAACTAAGCACTCCCTAAATGTACTCACAGGGCAAGTGGTGCAAATGATGTATGATGTGGTTTATTGAAATGCAAAAGTGCTTGATGACTGAAGGTCCTAAACAAACCTCATTTACGTAAAGGTAAAATGTGACACAAAGGTCAGATGTTTGAAAAGAAAAGGTGGAAACCAGAGACAGAGTATGGTATGACATATCTAATCTTGACTGGGTACAAAACAAAACATGAAAAGGCTTAGAATTTGTCAAGGGAGTACTTACTTATTCCCATTATTGCAAGTCTAGCAACACAGCTTTTATTCCAATAAATTAGCTAGGCCACTTTTTGAGCCACTCCTTTGTTGGCTGTGTGTTTTGGGTCATTGCCATGCTGAAATACCCAGCCCCGACCCATCTTCAACGCTCTTACTGGGAGAAAGACGTTGTTTCACAAAATCCTGTGATACATGGTTCCATCCATCCTCCTGTAATGCTTCATGGTTGGAATGGTGTTGTGGGATTTTCTTCCTCCAAACACAGCGCTTGGAGTTTATATCAACAAGTTATATATTGATCTCATTAGACCACATTACATTTCTCCCATTCCTCCTCTTGATCATCCAGATGGTCATTGGCAAACATCAGATGTGCCTGGACATGTGCTGACTTGAGCAGGGGGACATTGCGTGCGCTGCAGGATTTTAATCCATGGCGGCGTAGTGTGTAACTAATGGTCTTCTTTGAGACTGCGGTCCCAGCTCTCTTCAGGTCATTGACTAGGTCCTCCCTAGTAGTTCTAGGTTGATCCCTCACCTTTCTTATGATCATTGATACTCCACAAGGTAAATTCTTGCATGGAGCCCCAGTCCAAGGGAGATTGATGGTCATCAGTTTCCTTCATTTTCTAATAGTTGCTGCAAGAATTGTTGCCTTCTCACCAAGCTGCTAAACTATTGTCCTGTAGCCCACCCCAGTCTACAATATTGTCCCTGGTGTCCCTAGATATCTCTGCAGTGTGTCCAAACCTGGTCAAGAACTACAAGAAACATCTTACCTCGGTAATTGTTAACAAAGATTTCTGTTCCAAATATCCAGTTCTCTTTAACTGTTATATCAAATACATATCTCATGCAATAAAATGCAAATTAATGATTTAGATGTCATAAAAAAAAATTTGGGGTTCCGTCTCTCACTGTTGAAGTGTGCCTATGATGAAAATTACAGACCTCTCCATTCTTTGTACTTGCAAAATGGCTGGTCTATCAAATACTTATTTTGTCCAATGTATATACTGAGGTAAGAGTGGAGAATGACATTGGATCCTTGTGAGCTTACTCAGGGGGATATGGAACAGCTGTGGAGGAGAGTAAACAGGGAGACTGAGTGAAGGTGAATAATAAACACAAACAAGCTGAACTAGACACAGAGGAGCTACAAACCAAGGGGGGAAAGACTAGCAGTGATCTAAGAGAATAAATTAAAACACACAGAGAGCAGAACACAAGAAACTAAACACAAAGGAATAAACCTATATGGCAAGACCTTTCTAACAATAATGAACACAAAATGAACTAAGACATTTCAAGCATAAATAAACAACAAAGAATTGATCAGAAAACCAGAACTAATGAAAACAGAAACCTAAACACATTGTAGTTACTTATTGTTTTGCATTAGATTTGGTTTTGTAATGGTAATCTTCTATTTAGATTTTGATTCAGGTTCTGTGCCTCAATAAATATATGGCAAAAAATTATTTTCTTAAAGACAGAGTTGGTAAGAAATAAATAAAATTTGCCTTATCTGCCTTGCCTTGCTGCTTTAGTTCAGACTACAACCACAAGCATAAAGATTAGAAATAAAACCTTTTCACAAAGCTTCCTGTGTGGCAACAAAGCAGAGAAGCAAACAAAGACCAGTGATTGAGTGGGACAATGTGGAGAAAAATAGAATATCCATCTACAGTAAATGAGTGTGAGCATGAAACTAACTTCAGATAACAAAAGGGAAATGGTTTATCATTATTCACCCTGCAAACACATTGTGCATACAAATGCAAAAGGCCTTGGGGTGTAAACTAACAGTGTTGAATAGGTAGATATACTAGGAGGGGATGAGGTCACACTATAATTGATGGCTTGCGGTTCGAAAAATAATTTATTCTCTTCTTTATATTCAAAATTTAGTATGCTGCTGTGTTCGGTGCCTTGGACGTTCTTCCTAATTACTCTAATTACTCATTTTGGAGCATGAACAGCAGTGGTGGTGTGTAACCCTGAAATGCTGAAATCAGGCTTTGAACCTTTGAGAATAAATCATCTAATGCATGAGGTTTAAAAAAAAAGTCATTTTGCAGATATTTTCTAAGGATGTAGGGAATCAAATTGAAATGTGCTGGTAGAAGAGGACAGATACTGCCTCAAAGATCAGTGATGTAGAAGCCTGTTTAAAGGTGCAGCATAAAATATTACAAAAAGAGGAAGGATCTATGACACCAAAACCAGAAATATGAGTTGCTTGACACTTCTGAGTTTTAACACATGGGTATAAAATAGAGCTTTAGCTAAAACAAAGGCCTTTTTTTATTAAAGAGAATAACCTCAGATTTAAAAAAAAATACAACATACTGTTTGAAGGTTGTTCATTAGTGTGTTTTACTTTGCAAGTTCTTTAAGAAAGATAAAGTCAAGCTGACTATTTGAAAGACAAACCGTTATGTAGTGTGGTAGATAATACATTTAAACTTTAATAAAGGGGAACACTGTTGGTTTTCCTTTAAAAACATAAGCGTCCTCTAACCTTGGCTAAGGCTTTGTTATAATGAAGAAGTATGTGAGATTTTGTTCATTATTTGCGATATCCTTTTACTGTTTAAACCGCATGATGTGTGGTTTCTAGAGGGGTTTGGACTTTAATTGTTTAATAGTATTTGTGGTTGTTGCAGAAAAGGTCAATCTTGGCCTCATCTGACCAAAGCATGTGGTTCCACTTAAAGTCCTGGGAGTTTTCAGCAGCTCCACACCTTTGCATCTGAGACAGAAAAGGCTTTTTTTCTAGCATGCCTCCTAAGTAGCAGGTTGGCAAGATAATGTCCAGTGGTTGTTATGGAGACCCTAAGGCTCCTAAGATGCTACTAATTGCTAGGATCCTCTATGAGCTTTGGATATTCCCTAACAACAACATTCCCTAGAGTTTAAATTACATGCAGATAAACTCTATGGTTTTTGAAGGCTGTTGTTTGCAGTGGATTTAAAGGGTGTCAGAGTAAAGGGGTCTGAATACATATGTATACTTTTATTTTTTTATTTGTAATGAAAATATTGAAAACTGCTTTATAATTGTCCCGTTTCCGAGTTATGCAGTGATTTGTGCAGTGGCTGTTCTGGCAAAAAAAGTTCCCTAAGAAAGCTCCTCCTTCTGCCCATCTACTTCCACCCCCAGCCCCCCGCTACATCTATTATTAAATTAGCAGTTTGTGTTTTTTAACAGTCTGATTAATTTAGAATAAAAGTCATGTATAAACTTAGAAGTCTAATGCCATCCAGATTCATTAAATAGCTCTTTTAATTTAAGTGAACTCTGAAGATGTGGTCAAACCTGCAGTTTCATTAGCCAGCTGCAATGAACAGCATCATCGTCATACAATGCTTACACTGTGAACAACACACTATTCCTCATTAAACAGACATGAAATATAAGCTATAGAAAACTTGTTGGATGTAAATAACAGATTTTCTTTTCCCAGATTTTCCCCTGGTGGCCCAAGCCCCCCCTACCCCAGCAATGAGCCATATTGCCCACATTTAAATCTGACCCTGGCTAGGTAAATATATTTATAATATCATTATGAGCATGCCTTGCTCTTTGTATCAGTTTTTCTAGTTTAATTTCAATCAAATTAAACTTAATTGAGTTGGCAATCAGAAACAATATGTAACCACAGAAGTCCAACAAACGTCAGATTAATCGAAATTGTTTCTGA
This sequence comes from Crenichthys baileyi, assembly GCA_036173005.1. Classification (NCBI taxonomy): domain Eukaryota; kingdom Metazoa; phylum Chordata; class Actinopteri; order Cyprinodontiformes; family Goodeidae; genus Crenichthys; species Crenichthys baileyi. The sequence continues at coordinate 602,150 of JAHHUM010002601.1, forward strand.
CCACTGAGTTGCTTTTTGCTGTCCAATTAATGCTGGCTCCTAGCACTTCCACGCTGAGCTGATTTTTTAACAATCTATGCTGAAGTCTTGAACTAATCTTAATGCAAGCCAAATTAGTCATAGAAAATATCCAAGCGATCTCCAGTGAGCACCCAGTTCCTCTGATGCCTCCCCCTCCTCAGTTTTCATTGTAAGCGTCCTCTGAGGGCTCCAGACGTTCTCATTGGCCGCGGCGGTGAGAGAGGAGGAGGAGGAGGCGCACGAACTGGCAGGGATTCCTCGGGTCTCCTCAAATTTTATTCGAACCGCGGATCTCCAGCTCGACTCCACCTGGTTAAGATATATCCTGATCAGCATTACTTTTCCTCGTTGAGCGGAGCCGCTACTGATTTGAGCGACACGGTAGGTAAACAAAGGTTTTCCTCAAGTTTTCGCTGTGAAAAAACGGAGAAGACGCGTTCGTTGCGCCGTTTATCTCCTCCGCCAGTGCAAAGCAAACCTCACTTTCTCCTTTTGCTTCCAGATGTTGAGGAGCGTAGCTGCACTCCTTCTGCTGGCCGTAGCTCTCTGTAAAGCAGAGGTAAGCTTCAGGATTTTAACTTTAACTAGCCTTTAAAACGACCTCCATTTTTGCATGAATTACTTTTTAACGACCCTTGATGTAAGACAAACAGGCATTGTTCGCAGAGTTGTACACATCTGGAAAAAGTCGGAATGTGTCCAAACAATACATTGTGTGAGGGTAAAATGACCCTGTGGCTATTTGATTATTTGTTTTCTTTACAATGGGGACAATAAAGCTACAACTGTGCTCAATCTAATGGTTGAACTAAATTACCACTAGGAGTGCCTTTCATTAGAGGCATTCTGGTAATTGTGCAACTGGAAAAAAATGATTCTTGTTTTTGGCTGTGAGCCACGCTCCTCCTATGGTCCTGCAAACATCTCTGAAAAAGCTTCTATGAGACTACAAAAGTGACTCAGGAGTGGCAGGCAGCTCTATGGACAGATATAGAAGGATGTGGTGCTCTGGTAGGGGCTTCTTGCTCCACTTTATCAATATTATAGGATGTTTTGCTGTGGAACCAGCTGCCAGCTGTTCTGGTGGCACACCAGCACTGTGTTGTAATGGTATGTCACACAGCATCTATTTCATGTTAATGAGCTGTGAGAAAACTCACCCTCTGGGTATCACGCTGCAGTGCTAAGCTGTAGAACCTTTGAGTAAACATACAGAGGTAATGCGCTGTTAGGGGGCCTAATGGGACAGGAGGATGAACAACAGGATGGGTAAAGATCCAGTGAGGCAAGGGTCGCTATGAGAGTGTCAATAAGTGAAAATATCACAATTTCAATCTATTACTCTATTTACACAAAACAAAATGCTTTTATAATAATTTGTAATTACTTTTATTTGAAACAGAAAGTATTCCTGCTGCTGCTTAAGTAATATAATAAACTGATCATTACAGTTTGAATACTTTTTCCATAACATTTATTTATTTTTATTTTCATTTTAATAACAAAACTATGGTAATTGAATAGCAGTTTTCAGTTGAACATGCTTTTTCTGCAGAGTGGTTCCCCTTTAGTCATTCTGCTCTTTAAAGTGTAACAAAAGTCTGACAATGCATTAGGGATGTGATATTAACCTAAATTTTTATGATGATGATAAAAGTGATGATAAAAAGTAATTAAACCTTTGTTCATGTTTGCAGTTATAAATCTATCATTGCATAAAGTAAGAACCTTACTAATGTTCAAAAATAGTACTTCATTACAACAGTAACACACAGGGGAGTAGCTGTCCTTTTGAACAGTACACAGTAATAGCATTTAGTCATATTTTAAAATATAAGTACAGCATTTATTGATGATCTCGTGGACCCAACAGTGGAAGAATAGCTCAAACAGCAAAAGAAACAATAACAATCAATACAACAGTATTTTGGGTTTGCAAACAAAATCAATTAGACTTTATTGTTCGTAGCGTTGGATTACTAATTCCTATCATGATAAATATTTTTTTCCACAATGAAAATGAATGCTAAGATACTAGCCCATCGTAGCCTACAGTCAGGTGCTTAACAGTCACGCTGTTTGTAGTTAGGCAACCGTAGTTTTAAATCAGTGTTAGCTAATAAGAGTGATATGTTTCCACACCTTTGCTGTTTGTGCTTTTGCTGATCCAAAGTGCTTTCATACAGCCATGAAATTGAAATAAAGGCTTTCACGTTTCAGTAGAGTCTAAAGGGCAAATACGAATTGCAGCATCAGTGGATGGAAGTGGGATTTCGACAAGCAAATATTAAAACATCGTCAAAGTTCTCAATGCAAAAAGAGCAACTAAAACCTGGCTAATATTTGTTTGATGTTAAAGTGATGTATCTGGCCCCAATTATCATTTCAAAAATGTTTACAGACATTTTTTTATTAAGAATTGGAATCAAGTTCCATCCATCCATCCATTCATCCATTCATCCATCTATCCATCCATCCATTCATCCATTCATCCATCTATCCATCCATCCATCCATCCATCTGTCGTGAATTTTTTTTTGATGATGTAAAAACTTGTCTTATAATGTACTGGGACCCCGCTGGAAGTGTTGAATGATGACATGAAAACTGTATGAATCCTGCTTGCAGAGTCTGTTAACACACTAGGTATCAAATAACTAAAACTTAGTGAGTTGCAGGGACAAAAATGACAAACATTATGAAGATAAATCGCCTTCCAGCACAATGGTTCTCCAGACATTCAGGACACACCAGAGGGAGGTTCAAACAATTTACAACTGCTGTCGAAAGAGAGGTCTCTACAGAAATGATGGTGTCCTTGTGTGGGATATGGAACATGGGCTACAGTTCCTAAATGAACCCTCTGGTGAATTTTCAGAAGGAAACTGTACAAAATGTGTTGATCCGAATGTGCAATTGCCATCGGGACATTTACAAACATTACCGAATGCCACATGTGCTCATATTGTGCAGCCGTTGTTGAATCTTCTGCAATGCTTTTGCAACTGACTTTTGCCGTTGATGCAGTATCACAACAGTGCAACTCAAAAATGAATTCCTGTCATACTTCAAAGAGTTTTAACCACATATGCAACAGGGTGTCAAGCTGAAAGCACCCGTCTTGATATTCCGTGGCCATGTTAATAGCTTACACTTACTTTATCAAAGTCATATTGCCAGGATGTTCTCCACAAGGCATTGTTCTCTTTATGGAGAAATGTCATGGAAAATAATTATCAACAGATCTTGAGGGCATCACATCTCACTAAGCCTCCCTAAAGCCAGAACCTATAGCTTGGTTTGTACTTCTTTGTAGCTTAGTTCCAGCTCCCCCTGAAAATAATTGACATTCATGTTTTCTGATTCTTCTCACTGTAACTTTCCAATATTATACTTAGATCCAAGCAGTGTGGACCTTCATACCAAACTCTTAACAAGAAAGTGGGTTATTGTATTTCCCAACACATAGGAAGTACAAATACATACCCACCAGTTGGCACTTGGTGGCGATACATTCGGAGCGCATGTGTTTGAGCAACTATCTTTGTGCTAATTGTTTTGTTGACATGCACAATTACAGGAAGAATAAATAATCGCTGACAATTTACCCTTTTAGAGTATAGACATTTCAGCCTCTTGCTCCTAAACACTAGTTGTTATAGTCTATTTTTATAGATTAATGCAAATGGCCATTACTGACTCCATGCTGCAACAGCATCGCATATCTCCTGGCATGGCTGCCCTTCCTCATGTCCTTCCACTGATTCTTCTGTTTATTGCTTGTTGGCTGCTGAATGCACCTCTTTGTCCGTCTTTATTGAATCCATGCTTGTGTCCTGTGAGGTATGGACGAGACGGAGCATGCAGCCGGCTGTACTGAATGCAGCAAATAGGCAGGCATTGGAAAGGCATCCAATCTGCAGAGGTAATTACCTAGATAACATATGGCCTGTTGACTGCCGTGGGAAGAGCTTGAACTGACATACCAGCGTGCTGTCCGAAGGAGGTCAGCAAGTTGGAGCAATGTCTCCTCAGAATAAAACACGTAATGGGTACAGGTGTGTGTTCAGGTTGTATCTAGATGACGGCAGTAGGTGTTACATTTCTAGAATGTAAAGTAGAAAGAAAGAGCGTTGAATAATGGATGAAAACGCAATTTTCTTTGCTTTGACTGATGTTTTTATTTACTGCCTTAAGCATAGGCTATTCAACTGAGGACACCACCTCTTTGTTTATTATCAAGGAGAATGGCTGTTTGTTTCTGGAGGTGAGGAATTGCTGCGTTTGAAGATAAGCTGCTCAGAAATGCAGCGTGGCTGGGTGGCTAGGGTCGGACCTCATGCAAAGCTCTGTGTGGGTGTATGTGTGTTTGTCTGCAGGCTGGAAAAGAGATATGAATCTCATGGATAAAATGTTGATGTTTTACTAAAGCACACTGGGAGTCTGATATGTAAAGGAGGTCGGATGCAGGAAAAGGGAAAGTCATAAGAGATTGCAGCCTCAGGGGAAATGTGTGCATACTCGCACATAAATATAGGGAGATAAATGTTTGGATTACTGTTTTTATGGAATGCAGTGTGATTGTGTTGGGTGGAAGAAAACTGGGGTGGAATGACACAGTGGTTAATTTTGTTATGGGTGCTCTGGAGTGAAAAAAAAAAGCTGATTTCAACAGGAAGTACGCCCAATAAAGAAAGCACACAGGCTCCACTCCCCTTTTCCTTCAACAAGGACAAAGAAGAACAGAAACTGGTTGTTTTACTGGTTCTAGCTCTGTAGCATTGAGTTGTGGCCTCTGGTACGGACACCCAACACTGCCCACATGTTGATGCTTGTTCTTTCTCATTCAAGGTGGGCTAAAAATATCTGCCCAGGTGGACAGAACATGAGCATTAGAGGGACGCTGTGTCCTCTCTCTGTAACAGCCTGCTCTAATTACTGGAGCTCAACAGCCCGTCATGGATTGTGCAGGGCAGCCGGTGAGATAGTGTGATGTAAAACAGACAGGAGACGGAGACACTGTCAGACGATTATCACAGGGGGGGAGAAGGGGAGTGAGGTAAGATTTGGCCGTGTGAAGAAGAAAAAAAGGTGGGTTGGTGCTTTGTGTCATGTCCCTGCAGTGTTTGTTCTCATTCTTGGCTTGACTTGAAAGGATTCCTCATTTAGCATACCAGCTGTACTGGTGTCTTATCATTAAGCACTCTGCAATCACAGAACACTCACTACACTCAGAAATTAACTCATGCACATATACAGTATATACATATACAAACAAATGGCAGACCACTTCAGGGTCTGAATGTGTAAGAAAGGCACAATAAACATACTGGAGAGATAAAATCAAAGTCAAAGTTAGTCTCTGAAACACATTCAATATATATTTATACAGAATGGCGTGTCCTTAACCAAATACATGTTTTCCACTTTCTGATAGTGTTCTGGACCTATTTGTTCTTGGACCAGCTATTTTGGAGATAGTGGGTCATTATGTATTCAGTGTCTTTATAAAAGTACTCAAACCCCTTGAATTTACATATTTTATGATGTTACAACCACAAACGTCACTATATTTTACTGGGATCTTTATGTGATATGCCAGCACAAAATAGAGCAGAACTGTGAAGTGGAGTGAAAGGATACATTGTTTTCAAATATTTCATGAAAAAAAATCTGCAGTCCCCTTTACTCTGACAATCTTAAATATAATCAAGTCACCTTACTAGTAGCTAAATAGTGTCCAGCAGTGTGTGATTTTAATCTAAATGTAGATACACCTTTTCTGTTTTTACAAATTAAAATCTGAAATGTTTGGCTTGCCTTCAAATCCACACCCTATGAGTCAATACGTTTAGAACCACCATTCATTGTAATTGCAGCTGCCAGTCTTCTGGGGTACCTACCAGTCTCTCTACCAGCTTTGCACATCTTAGCACAGAAATGTGACCAGTCAAGCTCATTCAGATTGGGTGGAGAGCATCTATGAACATTAATATTCTCAAATAGACTTAGCTCTGGGGCTGCACGGTGGCACCGTTGTGAGCACTGTTGTCTTGCAGCAAGAAAGTCCACGGTTCAGATCCCAGTCTGGGGTCTTTACTGCATGGAGTCTCCCTGTGCATGCATGGGTTCTCTCCCACCTCTTTTCCACCAACGCTTTCCAGTTCCGAACGTTCTGTTCCCGTTCCCAGACGTAATTTTGAACCGGCGACGCGTGTTTCTACTAACGAAAAGAGGTTCCACAACAAAAACTCTGGTTGAAGTCGGGCACCGCAGAACACTTGGTTCTTCTGTGCGAACTGTAACGTTAACTATTGGTCGAAGCCGCAGACAAATAGAAGCAACAAGAAGCGTAATGCCCACTGTTGATGATTCATGCTTGGTTCCCAAAGCTTGGTGCGCAACAAAACACCAAAGTTCGAAAGCACATGATCTGAACCAGTTCAAGAACCAGAGTTCCATTCAGGTACTCTAGCTTTCTCCCACAGTCCAAAAACTTGTTAGGTTAATTGGTCTGTCTAAGTTGCCCTTCAGTATAGGGGTGTGTCTGTATGGTGGTCTGTCCTGTGTATCTATGTTTTGCCCTGGATGGACTGGCGACCTGTCCAGGGTGGCCCCTGCCTCTCACCCAATGACCCCTGGAGATAGGCGCCAGCATCAGAAACCGTTTCTGCTGCCCCTGCAAATGTCATCCACATGCAAACAGATTTATGTCAAAAAGAATGTGGATATTTATATAAGGTATAAATAAATATACATTTTAAAATAAATGCATTTATAAATATATATTTTGAAGTTAAAATCAAATTTGTAAAAACCTTTTTGTTAACATCTGGGTAGCCAGGGAAAACAGTGACACTGAGGCTTAGCTCACATATGCCTTCGGTCGTGTTCTGCATTAAAATCCACAAAAGTACTGTACTTTCTGCCTACCTTTGTCCTTCTGACCTGATGCTGCCACTATTAAACTTTAAACATGTGTTTAAACATAACATTTAAAGGTAGCGGTAAACTCTGGCCACAAAAAGCACAAGCTACATTTGTTTTGGGAGGATCTGTAGCCATGCTCAAGATGTACTTGTTTTGTATGTTAATGTAATATTAACATTAAAGTTCCCGCCACCTTCCACTGAGGTATGGGTATATTAGTGTTTTTTTGTTTGGAAATTCTGCATTTTTTCACAAAATCTGAAAATCAGAAAATCTGAGAAATTATAAGCGTTTTATGTAAACTGTGTACCTCTTAATGACAGCAAATGATATAAGTAATACTGACAGCTTTTTACCACTCTTCTGTAGTACAACACTGAGGAGCTGCAGGGAGGTGTTAATTTTTCATTTGCTCAGGCTTGCACACTGTGTTATCTGCCAACAGTGCTGACTGCAAGTATTTTGCTTTTCACACTAAAATGTCAAGCATTTTAATTACTTTAGTTTCTGTGTACACAGGAGAACGCAGACCCCTTCCCCCTGTGTTTGTTAAACAAAGGGGCAGTGATTGGTTGTGTGGCTACAGTGACATTCTGAACAGATGCTTTGGGGCATGCTGACTGTGGGATTGAGCTTGCCTCCCACAGATGCTTGAGACCCCATCAAATTGGTGTCTGGAGAGTTTGGAGGGCCAGTTGATTCCCTCAGACTCCTGGTTATGTAATTGGAGCGACTCCTGAACAAAGTTTAAATGTGTGTCCTGCTTCAGGTGTGCTGCTTTGATTGTAGAGTGTGTGATTAATATATAGAAATGTAGAGCTAATGAATGCAAAGATACACATTGTTCTAGCAGAACATGATGTGAATGCAAAGCCAGAGGTGTCGTGTTAGAGGTCATAATGCTATAGCATATTGAAACATAGCCATATACTGTTGTTTGGACCCAAAGTTCAGACTCGTGCCTAGGATATATGCATAAAGACTGCTGTTTTAATAATGCTAGCTGCACTAACTGCTAATTCAAGATTCTAACGCCAGTTTAAAATAGTTTTGTTATTACTTTGTCTCTGTTTTAAAATACTGAAACCCTTTACTGATACTTCTCTGTTACACAGAATGTGAAGTTTCCTCTGCTACTTATAGAAATAATTAAAGATAAAGGCTAAAGACTGTAGATATTAGAGACAATGTATGTGTGGTATGGTGCATGCTCGCAGGTTAACAACCTTTAAATCCACCCTGCAGTCTGTAAACAGGGCCTTTTCCCATTACAATAATGTTTTAGCCATCAGCCCCTTATGCTGGCCTCAAAGAGGACGGCAGACAGTCTGCGCATTCCTCTGGTCGCAGTCTGAGCCTCAGCCCTCCCTCCCCATCACCCTCACTTCACCTTTCTTGTGGAAAAAAATGCTCTGACCAGAGCAGGGGTCTGTTGAGGTTGGAGGGAGAGAAAGTAAAGACAAAGTTAGAAAGTATGAGGGGGGCTGGGGGGTCAAAGTTCTGAGGAGGCTGGTGAGAGAGAGAGATATATGCGGGTTGGTTTGCTGAAAGACAGGAGATATGGAAAAAAGGAACAGCTGAGGAACAGGAGGTTGAACAGAGCCGGGGGGTTGGGCTCTTTTTTTATGTCCTCTGGTGACGTTTTAACTGCTTGCAGATGTAGCTTAGTGAGGACTGTGACTTATTTCCTGCTTTCTTTGGTCTCTCTTTGTGCTTTTGTTTCCACTTTTATCGTGTTATGGCTCGTTTTCTCATTTCTTGTTTCAGTTTCTGGCTCTTTCTTTCGGTTTAGTCACCAAGTTTTGGCTCTGAAAAAAGATCGGGACCCTGGGTGGGTCTAAAATTACAGACTGCAGACTGGGGTGACATCATCCTGTCCGTTGGTGCATTCCTTTCACACGAGAAGACTGAAGGGGTTGTAAATCGATCGTTACCCAAAGACCTTTTGTTTCTTCTGATTTTAACTCAAACCTGTTGCCCCTAAGAGTGAAATACAAGGATCACCTGCTGAGATCATGCAATGCCCTTATGTCTTTGACCTCATTATTCCAAGGACATACCCCATCTTATGGCTATAAACTGCCAGTCAGTTGTCATTTAATCCAGCAAACACTCACCAGGAGTTTGAGCCCACGGGAAGCGTAACGGTGGATTCATTTTCGGGTTTGATTAAAGACCTTTAATGTACAGCAGTTCTCAAGTGGTTCCCTGGTACAGAAGATGTGAGTCGAGTGCAGATACAGTTGATTAGATTCATGTCCTGACTCTGTGAGGGGGTAGAAATGTAAATTATTGACGCACATCTTTTTGTAATGACTAAAAACTAGAGCGGATGATAGTCTTATCATGTTTCTCCCATGTGTGATGGATTAGGCCACAAGCTCGTGTAAATTCCTTAAAGGAGAAAACTGGAACGTAGTTCAGAGGGTGTGAAGTAAGCTTTTTTTCTGCCTCTGCTCTACTTCACTTCTGGTAAATCCTGCTTAAAGAGAAGTGAGAGGGAGGTCTTAATGTCTCTTTTGAGTTTTTCAGGTTGAACCCTAACATGTCCTGTTCTCTGTTAACATGAGCTCATTAAGGTTTAGGGTGTCGGATTGTTTAGAGCTAAAGGAGGAAAAACATGGACGGGAAATAACAGGAAAATTGTGGGGGGTGGTGAGGCTCCTCAGGATCTGACCCAGATTCTGAGGAGTTTTTGGATCAAGACAACAGGGTTAGACATCAGCTGAGGCAAAACATTGCTCAGGAATGCAACCCCCACCCAATGTTCTCATTCTCCCAGCTCCTGCCTGTGTCCATCTCTTTTCAGTCTGTCTATTTTTTCACCTCTGTTTCATTTGGGGTAAAAGAAAAAGTAGAGTCTCTTTAAATGTAATGGGTTTTATGTATTTAGTATCTGGAGTTCTTAGGATGTGTCTGGTTTTTCGTAGACTTATCATTTTGGCTTCTTCTTTGTTCAATAAATCATGACTTGGTGGAATATGTGATGTGTGGTTTTGAAAACCTGAGGAAAGATTTAGATAGTTTTAGAATCTGGAAAAGACCAGATAATTTCTATGTTACAATCCTGCAGAGAGTGTACTTTCTTGTAACCATGACTGTACAGTTGGAAAACTCTGGGTTACATATTTATTCCAGTCCAAATCAGACATTTCTTTAGTTTTTCTTCGTCATAAAATTATAAATTGTAGATGTGACAAACATTGTCCTTTATTTAGAAATATATACATACAGTAGAAATAAAAGCTTTAATTCCACTGACTGATTTTGTACCCATGTGACCATTGTAAATACCTTTATTTTCTCTGGTAGTTCATTATTTCTTGCTTGGTGGAATAAGTATTAAATATTTAATCCTCAGTAATCATGGATCAATAATCTTTACTATATTTAGACCCCTTTAACAAGTACATTTCATTTTGTTAATCTAATATTTTATATTACATTTTATATTACATTTCTAATGGTTTTGGTTCATCTGGGCCATTTGAAAAAGTACGCAACAATAATTGGACCATTATATCTCTGAGCGAGCTCCTGCTGATAGACAATATTTATCAATCATATAACCATGTTTCAGTACAGCAGACTATCAGCAGAATATATATAAGTACTTTGTATCAGGGGTTCGTTGAAGCAAATGCAAAAAGTCCCTCAGGCAGATATGATTTTAAGCATGGTCTGTACAAAGTACCCCATGACATACGCCTCCTTTTTATGTATCCAAACAGGTCAGGTAGGAAACAGCCAAAGCCACAAACTTGCAAATGTAAAAAACCTTCAGCAAGACACTGGAGTTGTGGACAGGTTAGTCAGTTGTGTGCTTGTCATTTTGCTCTTTCTCCATTTTAATATTTTGCAGCTCTGGACCTGTCATACCTGATATCCTGGAGTACGAAAGAGGTGTGGGATGTCTCCATGTTACTCTGCATTACTTTGTTTCAAACCCACTTTGATGGCTGATTTAATTTGAAATTTGATTCAACTGAAAATAATTGTCTCTAAGTCTCATAGGCCACTGCATTAAAATGTGGCCAATTAACATGAGTCTTCTAGCAGGAGGATGATTTGAGCTATTTGGTTTAATAAGGGCTCAGAGTCTGTCAAACTGAATATAATTAAAAGCCAGCTGACCCAACAGGGTTCAGAACCAGATTTAAAGACACTTATTTAACTACAAAGAGATTTTTCATGCTTAATTACATGGTTATGAACTAGATAGTTTATTGGCACAAAGTTTGCATGAAAAATATTTGTTTTACATGTTTTTTAGTTGTTTTTATGTTTTGATTTTGTCAAAAGCATGTTACTAACATGATTAATTGTATTCCACCAAAAATGGTGGGGCATCAATACCTTTTTATACTATTTATGCTAATAAAATGGCTTATAATATGTTAAAACAAAGGAAAAAATAAACAAGTATATGTGACAGATTAGGGAATTGAATGGGGCCGGGATAAAGTCAACCTGTTCCCTATAAGTCTGTTTGGAGAGTGTGATCTCTTCTGCCATCATCTGCTGGGGTAGCAGCATCAAAGCCAGGGACATAAAAAGCTCAGCAAGCTAATAAAGAAAACTGGCTGTTCTCTGGAACCTCTGGAGATCATTCTGCAAAGAAGGATTTTTCATAAAATGAAGAACATTATGGAGAACCCTGAGCATCCTCTTCATGAGACTGTTGTACAACAACAGAGTGTCTTCAGTCAGAGGCTTATTCAGATCTGCTGTAAGACAAACTGCTACAGGAGATCCTTCCTGCCCACAGCCATCAGTATCTACAATGGCAACAACATTCAGTTTCCCTTTGGGAACATATTTTGAATTGAATTTTGAATGACCAGTCACCACTGATTGTATTAATAATAATCCCCTATAAGGATAAGCAGCAGTTTTACTGGAAAATTACGTGCTTTATTGACAATATTCAATATTGTAAAAAGGTTTTGAACAACTGGTCACTAGCATTTTTGTCATTGGTTTCTTTTTCACCCTATTTTAATACTATCTTTACACCAGATTATTTTCAGAGAAATGCTTTTTTTGGGTAGCTAAGCCATGTAATGCTGACATATGATTAAATGAAACATGAAATTTGGGCCTTCACATGAGTGTAATCTCTCAGCAGTTAGAAAAATTAGCAAATGCACATAGATGCCCCTTTATCATGCTGTTTTTCCCACCAACTCTGTCCAGCTTCCCCGTCTCTGCTGAAGAGAAACAGCTCCACAGGATGACGATGCCACCACCATGTTTTACCACAGGGATGGTATTTTTAGCGTGATGTGCATAGTTGTTTTCTGCCAGACGCACACACAGCATTCTGAAAACAATTGGTTGAACTGTATTTTATTTAGGGGTATCAAAGTGAAGGGGGCAGAATAAAAATCAACGGTACATTTGGCCACACATGATTTCACACATGAAAACTGTTTATCCGTTTTTCTCTTCCAAAAGGTATACACCGCTCTCTGTTGGTCTATCACTCAGAATCAATACAAAATGAAGGGTAAGTTTGTGTTTGTAATGTGGGAAAAAAAATGTAGGGTGTCAATACTTTTTCAAAGCTGTAAGTGAAAAGAACAAGCTTAATTCCAGTTGCAATGTTTTTTTTTTGTTAAATGAAATTTACCTGGATGAGCCAAAAGAAGACTGTTTCAGTTGATTAAATTAGTTTTCTCTCATGAATGTAAAAGCTACACTCGGTATTTAATTAGGCTTTTTGTCCACATAACATCATCATTACCCTGTTTGCTGGAGCAGCTGGATGGTTTCAGATCAATGTTTCCTGTGCTAATGATGGGCAGGGTGCATTGTGGGACTGAATTCACGGCGTCTGTGAAGTGACATCCTCAGGACAGAAGCATTGATCGGCTGCCTTCATACACACACAAAACATGCACAGACTGATCAATCTGCTCTATAACTCTGACGTGTATTTATGTCTACAAATATAAGAGCGGGAGAAAGGCTCTTACACCGATAGGGCAGAGCCCACATTTTCCTATTATTACATATTTTACCTCTTGCATCTTCATCAGCGGTGAAGGCTTTTTTTTTACTCAAGCCTACCTATGCTTCATGTATGAGCAGAACAACTCAAATCCCTCCAGTCTTCATATATCCTTACCTTTTTCTTGCTTCCCAACATTGATATTCCCATCACAGCTTCCATTTCTTTCTCTTCCAGCTCACTTATTCTCCTCCCCTGACTCATTTCTAAGCTCTTTAGGGAAGGTTCACTGGATAACAAAACATGAAAAAAAATGTTGAATTTTTATCTTCTTAGAGCCTTTAAATGGTTTCCTTCTGCTTACAATGAAAAAGTGTCAAGAAGTTAGAAAATGAGCAATGCATTCTCTTTGTGTACAGTCAGTAATTAACATGGGGGGTTTGTTTTATGAATGACCCTTTTTATTGTTTGTTATGCTCCACTGAGCAACACTCTTTTATGATTAACATGAAACAGGAGAAGGACATAATTTACTAGAGAGCCCCAGTGGCTGGGACTGTCTTGGTTCTGACGTTGTTTTGTTTACAGTGTCTGTTCTGCTGATGATTGGGTTAATAATAATGCTTTCAAGGCTATATTTTAAAATAATGTTTGTGGAGAGTCACATTTACACTAATAGATGCTCTGCATCCATCATTTATTGGGGGACAAACATGTCCCAAACATTTTGATCATTTTTTGCCTCTTTGAAGGGTAGGAGAAGAGTAAAGATTCTGCTCCTATGTCTGTAGCTGAAGTTGGGAGCTATCGATGATTCTTAATTCAACATTTAGCTACACCCCATACCTCACTGCAAGCACACAGATGAATTTAATATTGATATTACAAAAACCTACAAAAACAAAGCTTTAGGGATATATATACATAACAAACATTGAAACAGATAAAGACAAAATTATTTAACATCCAAGTTTGAGTTGCTGAAAAAAGAGGGTTTTTTAGGTCTTAAATTCAGATTACAGAGTTTTGTCTGGTGAGGTTGTGAATATTAAAAGAGAGCAAACACATTCTGAAGGCTATTCATTGTTAACTATGAGATTCTCATGGGATGAGTACCTTAAGGGAAAATTACCGTGTCATGGTATTTACACAGAAATTTAGGAAAAAAATGTATAAAATGAGCTAATTGCTTTTATTTCAAACTGAAAAGCCACAATTATACCTACTGCTGCTAAAATAATGTAATTGATACAGTTAGAAAAAGTCATCTACATCATTTGTTATTGTTAGTTTGAAACATAGCCTTGAGCAAAAATATGGAATAAACCCCATTAATTTTAGTTGTAGTTTTCAAGTGCTTATAGTTGACCTTTTTGCCGTTCTGCTCTTTATAGAGTAGCACTGGCTGAAAGTACTTGTTAAACTCCAGCATCTATCCAACTCATTACAGGTTTTACCTTTACAAATGCTGCATAAATGATGGAGGACAGGGTTGGTCCAAGAATAATAGTAGGTTAAATTAAGGCCAGAGGTTAAAATTAAACTTGCAGATTTGGACGTGTCATTGGTATAAGGGCAGATATACTAAGGACTGAATCCTTTATTAACTTCTGGGTCATGTAGCAACTATTGCTCCTATATGGAAAAGCCACTTTACTCCACTTTACATTTGAGTTCAAGTAAAAGACAGCACACACACACACACACACACACACGCACACACTCTTGTTTTGCTATATGTAGTGAGGACCATGTGTTGACTCCCATTGATTTTCAGTCATTTTCAACCCTATCTATGCCCTAACCCTGACAATAACCCTAAACCTAACCATTACCAGTGCATGCCTAACCCTAACCTTAACTTAAACTCAATTCACACCTTAGTCCTAAACCTAACCGTTAGCAAAATAGGTCGTGAGGACCAGCAAAATGTCCTCACTTTGGTACCAATGGTCCTCAATTTGATGGTGAAATCGGGAAAATGGTTCTCACTGTGATGCCAAGACAGGAACACACACACACACACAATTACTCAAATGGTTGAAGGTTATACAAACACAGGTTATTATAACAGCAATGTGACTTGTCTACTCTGATGCTGGATTAAATCTGGAATTAAAGTTGATCACGCAGTTAGGACACTATCTTGAGATAGCCATTTTGTACAGCAAAAGTGCCTTGGAACATGTAGGCAACCTTCTGCTCCATATGGTATGGCTGAACGGGATACATTTTAAAAAATAATGAAGACTTAAAGACTTTTATGACTCAGAACTGTCCCTAATTTTCACTCAAGTGAAAGAAAAAAACAAAGTAGTGAATGAGTCAATCAATGCCATATTTTTACAAAGTTAGCACAAGTCACACTTCAGTCAGTGACTTTCATCTTCTTGTATTTGTATGAAGTTTTAGTAAAAGAAAATTAAAACCTCAGCTAGTTTTAAGATTAAGATTATAAATAATCGAATCATTTACCAGGTTGTAAAAGTTTTCTTAAGGTTACAAAGCCAGAGTTTCATGTAAGAAATAAAACAAAAACAGAAACTAAGAACTCTACTTGTGGTATAAAAATCACAGACTTACACATTCTGCAGGAAAGTATGGAAACTGCTCTTAGTCTGGACAAGTATGGAAAACATTAGCATTTCCAGACTTCTCTCTGATTTACTTTTTCTAGAAAATAAAAATCTCATACATGACTGATGGAAACTAAGAACGACTCTAATTCCTGTGATGCATTTGGATGTGATGTTTCTCCACACCATGAGCTGACTATGTTGTTATTTTAAGAGGCAAACCTATTTTTTCAAGTAGGACTTGTGCTTCTGGTGCAAAAATGAGCAGTTATTGTGTTGAGGCCGGTTTCGTCATGCGGTATGGCTGTCACTTGGGTATAAGCTATAACAGAAATAAATTTGTTATTTGTGTTTTTGGCTTAACACATCTTAAAGCATAATTACCTTAATTTCTTGGTGGAATAAAAATGTTAATCTGTTATATTTGAGCATTCATATCTAGATGAATGAGGTAATTAAACAGTTACCAAAACAAAACAAAGTTGCAGCTTCATTATGTCAAGAGATTTTGAGAGAATGTTAAGATAAAGTCAGTAAAAGCGAAGTATCATCGCTATAAAATGAGCTTGACATCTGTGACAGTAATACATTGTCCCTTGATGAATGTTTTCACCTTGAATCGTCTCCTAGCATTGTTGCCATAAGGTTTGGGTTAAAATTAAATTATGATCCCATTATCTCAAGAATCATACCTAGATATGTTAGGTTAATTAAACTGTTATCACAACAAAACAAGCTTGAGGTGTCATTATTTCAAGATAATTAGGCTCTATTCACAATAATGAGCTAGAGATCAAATTACAGCGTGATATTGAAATAATGAATCGTTATGAGAAAATGAGCTTGAAATCTTATAGTTCAATAAAAAACTCAAACTATTTCTACAAAAGCAAGCTTGACATCTTGTTATTTCTATAAAATAAAACTGTTGTCAAGGTCTAAATGTCTATCTCAACATAATGAAACCATTCTAATCAATACAAATAAGAAATTGGTTTAAGATGGATGTTGTAATCTCTATTATCTCTAAATAATAAGATAATTAAACAACAAAAAATTAGGTATTATGTCAGGATAATGAGACAAAGAATATGTATTTTCAGTATGCATCTAAAGAAAATATTATTGTGAGATAATGATATTTTGAAATGGTTACTGTTTTTTACACCTGCTAGGGGGGTGGGTAGTTGCCAACAAGAGAGAATCCACGCATCCACAGGGAGAACATTCAAACTGTATTCAGAAAGGCCAGTCAGGATTTAAACCCAGGACCTCCTTGATGTAAAGCCACTATGTTAATATTCTGAAAGTTGTGTCTTAAAGAGTCTGTTGTTCCTGCAATCAGTGAAAAGACCATGAAGAGCACAAAAGATACTGAAACCTGGATACTGTTACATAATTTTAGGAGGTCCAGAATCACCACTCAAATACACCCCCAGAACTAAGACTGTTATGAATGTAATAGTGAAATTGAAGGAAAAGCTACATCTACTTCAAACTTCATAGTCAGGCATTATTTATGACCATCGATCCATGTTTAGTGAAGGTGGCATTTGTTCTTTGTTGCCTACCGACTTGTGTCAGTCAAAAAATCTGACATTTTACTGTGATCACACTTTGCCGTCATATAGACAGGGCTGCCTTATGGCCAGTCCTGTAAAATCTTCACAACAAGATCCTGTACATGTGCTCACTAGGGCAACAACCCACTTAAATAATCTACAGCCTCCATGTTCATTAGCTAAATGTCAGGGATCTTCTGCTCAGAGAGGAACGGGCCAACAGAAAGACTTCTACGTTTGTAGCAGCTTCATCCGAGGAGCTCATCCATTAATCATGACCCTGTGAGTGTTTCTACAGGTTTCAACAGGTCTCTGGCAAAACTCAATTGTCCAATATGCTCAGGGCCACACGGATCACTTTGAAGATTTTCCATGACCTCAACTTATGAGTGCAAGTTTGTGTATATGAAGTATGCATGGAAATGAGCAAATCCCCTCCCCAGTTTTAAGTTAAAGTGTGTTGCTTGCATGTGACAGCCCTTCTGGCCTCTAAATCCGTCCTTCTACGTTCATCATAAGAAGTTGCCACTGACTCAGTCATGGAAACTTGGGATCTGGCTCACATGTCGTCACGCAGAGCATCGACATTTATGCTTCGCTCCTTCAGGAAACAGCAGATTAGGGAGGAGGAGCATTGGAGGTGGTGAGTGTCGTGGGGGTTGAGTTGGTAATGGAATCTGGAGACAAACGGACCAGAAAAGATTTCACGTGTATGGGAAAAAGAAAACACAGCTCAGACTCCAGATGTGGAAACGCCCTGCATAAACACACACACACACACACACACACTAACAAGCAAACTGAAATACACCCACGAATATACAAAGACGCACTGAGAAGGAGGTAACGGGGGTCAACAAACAGCTCTGGAGGCTCCGCTTGGCGTCTCGTGATTGGTTGGTCTGCAGCAGAGGTGACCTCATTTTTTCAGCCTGTCACCAAAGTTCTGCAACAAAGATTTTAAACAAGGAAAGGAATAAACATGAGGAAATGTAAATGGAAACACTTGAGCATTTGAGCAATTGTGTATCATCCAACTGACCCATATTACTACAATTGCAAAGTGAACAGATTTTCTTAAATACTTGAATACTTCAGCAAGGAATTGTATGTATAAGATTACTGTATCATGGATTTTTAAAAGGCTGTTTACCCTCCGAGAATCTGTATCTGTGGTAGATCAGATAGATCATCAAGACGTTGTGTTTTATGCCCCTTATGCAAAGTGTGTACGGTACGATTGTTTCAATGCGTCAGCACCATCACGTATTCCTACAAACGCAACAGCACCACCCTGTGTGTGAAAGCAGGAAGTATTTCTAAAGCGTCCACATTTTGTCCCCCATGCAGGAGCTGCAGAGCAAGAGCAAAGTGTGCGCCAATGTGTTCTGCGGCGCCGGCAGAGAGTGCGCCGTCAACGAGAAAGGGGAGCCCAGCTGCCTCTGCATTGAGGTAAATGCTGCCTGTTTGCTTGAGTTTATAGACCATGTGGCAGCACCATTAATAGAAACAAAGACTTATTCATTTTTTGATTAGTTTTTATTTTTATCTGTTTCTCACTTTGCAGAGTTGTAAGCCCCACAAGAGGTCAGTGTGTGGCAGCAATGGTAAGACCTACAGGAACCACTGCGAGCTCCACAGAGATGCTTGTCTCAGCGGCCTCAAGATCCAAGTGGCTCATGACGGACATTGTCGGGGTATAGAACAGCACAAACCAGATTTATTTTCTTACCATGTTAACATATTTTCCCCCATTAAACCCCTGGAAGTACATCCCAGTACCTGAAAATAATACATTGTATGTAATTTGACATAACGAACTAAAGCCTTCATCACCTTAAATTGATTTGCTGTAATTTAACTTTTTTTTATTTGTGCAGATCTATGAATTTTTCAATTTGCTGTAGCAATCTTTACTTATCAGCTTTGTTTTTAAACAGCTAATACTCACTGATTAGAAGTAGTCAAGGAAAAATTGGCCAGTTCCATGCTATTGATTGGTGGATCTCCAGTTCAAATGGTTAAAACATCCAACACCTAATAGTTTAACACCTAGATGTGGTGCTAAGTATACCCCATTTCTTTGTGTAAATAAATATATAAATAAAGAAATAAATCTAATTTATTTCTAGTTGATACATATTTTCTTGTCATGAGAACAATAACAAGCACTTTGGGCCCTATAATGTCCATGATACAGAGTGATTAAGTGTGACAGCAGCACAGAAACACGTACAAGTACAAGTTGGCACATAATACAAGTTGCAAAGAAGAAACCTAGCTCTGCACGCACCTTGCATCTGTACTACTTTCATACTACGTTTACTGTCAGGATTGCAAGACACTCCAGCAGCCCTTACATGTGATGCAGGTGCAGATAATCGTGCATATGGTTAACAAAGTGAGTAGCATGTGTGATCTCTGAACTGACACATATTCATTGTCCTGATAATGTGAGGTGAGTGGGTTCATTGAGAAACATAAAACGCTGGATTGCACCCGCAGTCTTAACTCTGCTATTAATACGTTAAACAGCGACATCTTATCTTGAGTGAACCTTTCATTTCTCACACGACGCTACGCCATCGTTTTATTGCCGACCTGAACCTCGATCAGAGGCAGATTCAGAGTAGGTTCTCAAAATCGTTGTGTCACTCGTTGTTCATTGTTCAGCGACAGCCAAGTTTATCTCCATTAATCTGAATCAGTTTTACATTTTATGATTTGTTTCTGTTTTTCCAATCCTCTTTAGAAAAGAAAACAGACCAATCAGCTGCCAGCCCAGGTGAGTTGGTATTTGTATGCACCTTGCATATTTATTGGCTTCCAAGTAAAGAGTGTGTAAACAGCTTTTATAAATTAATCTTTTTCCACAGTAGCAATTTCTATTAAGGGATCTAAATGAGTTGTAACTGTGTAGGAAGCATCTAATTAATAATCTATAAATTCAGGTTTACCTATAAACATAATAATACCCAGAGGACACGTTCTCTTAGCCAGTGGGCTACATACTAACTGGGAGACACGCCAGAAAAAAGCTATTCTGCCCTTCTATCGCAAACTAATAGTTGAAAGCCGAAGTTTACATACACTGTATAAAAACACACTCAACCTCTCTTTGTCATAGCTGCTGGTGTTTTGAGTTCTTGAGTTTGTGTTTTGTTATTTTACCTGGTCTAGTCCTTTGTTTTCTGTCTCCCTGCACCCCAAGCCCACACCTGTTCTGTGTTTTCCCCTGATTGTCTGGTCACGTGTGTCATTGGTTCCCCCTGCTGTCCAGTTTTGTATTTAAGCCTGTTTGTTTCCTTTGTTCCCCGCTGGTTCCTTATGTGTTGTTTGTGGCTCGCCTGGTACCCTGTCCGTGTCCAGCCATGAGCAATAAAATGTCGTCTTACCTGCAAACTTCGAGCTTCAGGAGTTCTTCCCCGCATAGTGGTCCAACAAAAATCCACATTATGGCACTCTTTTACTGCACTGTCTGATATCAAATCAGATTAAACAGGTAAAAGACCATCTGAAGATCCAGTCTGAAGCTGGTAAAAAGAGTCAATATCCATAATGTAATGAGTCCTGTAAAGACATGTCTGAAAGGCCAATCAGAGAGGAAGAAGCCATCACTACAAAAGTAAATACTTGTATTTTGTACAGTATCAGAATCTGGTTTATAGGCCATGTTTGTGCTCGCAAACGAGGAATTTGACTTCAGTTCCACTTTGCCCGCAATGTACTTAATATGAATATCTAAATTTGGTGGAAAATGAACATATTTTTTTATTTTGCGTTATTATTATTATTAAATAGTGTATGTAAGCTTATGGTTTCAACTGTAAGCATCTGTTCGGTATATTCTTTTGAGTTTACCTAGAAATGTGTGCTTTTGTCAGATGAGACAAAGATTGAGTTTTTCAGCAACGAACTACCCAGGTGGGTTTGACTTAAAACAAAGAATGATTATCGAGAAAAACACTTCATGCTCACTATTACTAGACTTGGTTGTCTTCCAAGGCTTGTGGAACCTTGTTAGAAGACATCATGAACTCCTTGAAATACCTGGACATTTTAAATAAAAAATCTGGTGGACTCTACTGGAAGACTGAAAATGGCTCATTCTTGTGTCTTTCGGCAGCTTAGTGATCCAAATCCTACTGCTGAATTCGCACCAAAGTACAGTAGTTTACAGGATGCAAATCAATTTTTTTCCCACATAAATTTATTTGAGGGCTTTTTACATACATTTAACATGGTTGCCAATAGGAGGGAAGGGCCTCGCCTATAGATTTTCTGCAGATAAAAACAAATCACCATATGATTTGTTCATTTACATAATATTTCACTGAAGGTATTTAAGTTTTACCTCTTATGTAAAATGCAATTCCTTTAGTTTAAAGTTTAATGAAAAGGGACAGAAGTCAACTGTTAAAACGCTTTCAAGATAGCATTTATCATTCACATGGCTGATTAAGCCTTTTGACCTTTGAAAACGCCTTCTCTGCTGCAGTGGTGTGCTACGCTGCTGACCGCAATGAGCTGAGGGGTCGTGTTATCCAGTGGCTGCAGACTGAGGTCATCCCAGACGGCTGGTTTGCCAAGGGATCCAACCTCTCTGAAGTCCTCCTCAAATACTTCAAGGTGGGCGTTTTTGTTTGTTCCAGTGTCTTTCATATTCATCTGTAATGTTCAGCCAGCTTTCTCCACCCTCCCCAGATAGCTACTGGTGACTCAGACTGGATCTAATTCTTTTTGTTGCAGGCCTTACAAACATGTTAGCTGGTTATAATTGAGTTTAATGCAGATGTCTGTACTGCAGAGGAGGACCCCTGCCTCTTAATGGACCCACTGAATTGCATTAAAGCTTAAGAGCAGATGGCTCTTGGAACAGTTTGTTAAATACAAAAAGGATTTATGCTTTTATCTGCATTGGCTAAATGTCATAAAATTATGTTGTTTTCATTGCTTATTTAATAAACATAATCTCGTCACCTATTTGGCAAATAATGGGATTTTCAGTGCCGTACAACCTTATACAGTTAAAACCTGAGATTTTCAACAATAGTATAAAACACATATATGTCTATCACTGTTTGATATTAAACTTTCTAGCATCAAAAATTTTGTGTTTTACCTCAGTTCGAATTACAAAAATTACTTCTGTTTGCTAAATACCAGAAAAATGAATGACAGAGTTTTAAAACTGACTTTGTTTCACAACTTTATGTACATTTCTTTAGGTTTTGGTGCAATTGCCTTTTAAATTGTTTGGTTTTGGTCAGACATCTCACTGTAGTTTCCTCATGATGCCTCCTAGTTTGTGAAGTTCACCAGTTTCTCCTGCAGCAAACACCCCACCCAACAGGATGCTGCCATCCAAGTGCTTCACTGTTGGGTTGATGTTCTCAGTCTTGCACACTTCACACTTTTTCCTTCAAATGTAATTATGGTCTGTATTTCATCTTCATCAGACATTCCCCAAAAGAACAAGTTGACCCTGAGTGCATTTGCAAACTGTACTCTGGCTTTGTATGTTGCCTTTGGAGTAATGACACTCTCCTACCAGCTACAGACAGCAGCTTCACTAGGTTTTTATCTTTTGTCCTGGGGTTGATACTGACATTTCATAATAAAACACATTCATCTCTGGGAACTGTCCCGTTCCTAAACACTATGAATGCTGGATGTTCGTATGCTAACCTATTGAAGCTCCCAAAGCCTTGAGATCATCATTTGCGCTTTTCTGAATCATTTAAAGGCAAAGCCATCTTTGTGGATGTAAACTTCTGACTAATTTTGGTAATACTCACTAAGTTAAAGCCGGTAAATGGTCTGTGTTATTTAATGTGTCTTTGTTTTTACAGTGTATGAAGTATCTGACTTTAAATGTTTATGTTTTGGTTCTATTCGCCTACAGAAACTGTGTTGCAAAACCTGCTCTGTTGGCTGACAATATTTTGATGCACAGATCCAATTTCATGCAAGTTCTTGGTATTATTCCGAAGGAGCCTCAACCCACTCATCCTTAAGAAAATTAAAACAAACACATGCTTTAAATAGAACATTGTCTTTGAAGGGCTACATGTTCATTTCTAACCAGAATTACAGTGCCTACGAATGTACAGAGATGGACACATCATGGCTTATCCTAGCTTGCACAAGACCACGCATGGGTGTTAATTTGCTGGTTTTTTTTTTTTTCATCCATGTTTCTGCAGTCATACGACAACGGCGATTCTCAGCTGGATTCCTCTGAGCTGCTCAAATTCATCCAGCACAATGAGTCGGTTGGAGAGCTGCAGTCCTACGCAGACCAGGAGAGCAACAAGCTGCTCAGGTCAGTGGGCGTTTGTTGATTCACACGATTATATAAGTCCGTACGGTAAGGTCAGCTGGTCAGAACAAATACAATTTTTTTCCAGGTGTTGCTAAATATTCACTCTTGTAGTAGTACTCTGACCTTGATAAAGCCTGTCAGGACCGGAGAAAACAGCACTAATGTTCTCTAATTTAAGCTCAGTATGAGCCCTGCTGTTCTGTGAAGGCCTCAGAGGTTTGTTAAAGGACATCATTGAAAAAAAATGGTATGGTAACTCTGGAGGAGCTGCATAGATGACGTAAGCTGGGGACATGCTACACGACTTTCCCAATCTTGGCAGATTTTGAAAAGACTCGGCGTTCACACAAACAGTTTTACGACTAAAAGGCCGTAGATCACACACTTAACAACTGGACCTGTTGACGGATCACAGACTACAGAACTTTTCAGACCAACTAAAACCAACCAAGCACATCAAACTCTTGGGAGGGCGGCAGTTTGAAGTTGGAACAGACCTACCAGTAGGTGGCGGTATGGAAGATATTGTTAGAATGAACAGGCTATATTTCTGGGGCTGTTTCCCCAATAAAATGAAAGAGATACAATTTAGGATGTGTTAAGTTTTACTCACAAGTGAATATGGTTTGTTGTTAACAACAGTATAGTATTTAACTGGACCCTGTAAATAAACATTAGGAATGTTTGATAAATGTTTGATAAATAGACTTATTCTAGGTACTGTATTTTAGTCTTTGTGCTGATCTAGCACATACAATTCCAATAAAACACATTGAAATTTGTGGCTGTCACATGATAAAACTGGGACAAATTATTACTTTTCTTGTTTTTCTAATGCTCTGTTATTATTTGTCTGGGAGTACTAATATTTTGTCTACTTTTGCATGTTTGTTTGTTCCTCCTAGGAGTCTTTGCGTCGACGCCCTCATTGAGCTCTCTGATGAGAATGCCGACTGGAAACTGAACTTTGATGAGTTCCTCAATTGTCTAAAACCCGGTTTCAACCCACCAGAAAAAAGTGAGTTTAAAAAGATTCCTTGAAGAACCATAAAGTTGCACTGAAAGGCTCGCGGATTCCAAAACAACCCTGTAAATGTGCCTCCAGTTAGTTTTTTTATTTTTTTCCTCAAGAATCTGGAATGCTGTCCGCTCAGTCACTCATCTGGTGCAGATATATCTGGGATAAAGTTCTCAGGAAGCGGAGGCATTACTCTTGTCAGCCAGTCAGGATGGAGCGCTGAAACCTGTGGCGAGAGCAGATTCAAGGACGCAAACATATTTTGGCTTCCTGACAAGCACTTTAAACTCCAGCTTCAGTGCACACTCACTCATTTGATGAAAAGAGTTATGTTATGTTAGTTTTAGATCTGCTTTTATTTTTTTTCTTGTGAAACTCATTTCACAAGAACTCATGGCCTGCATGTTTGGTTGCCAAATTTGATGACCATTTGATGACCATGACTAAGCTAAAATTGAAACTTGCAGCGAGGTTACAGGACAGTGTGGCATCCTAAAATGCTGACAAGGCATGTTCGTTGAAGCTGATATCTGCCATGGTGTTTTGTTATCACGCTGCAGCAGTTTACAATCTGTACTCCTGGCTCATCACTCTGTGCATTTCTGCAGAATGTGCCCTGGAGGATGAAACATATGAAGATGGAGCAGAGACCCAGGTTGAGTGCAATCGCTGTGTCTGCGCGTGTGGCAACTGGGTCTGCACTGCGATGACCTGCGGGGGTAATGATTTAGTTTGTTGTTAAAAATCATTGGAGTAATTGTTATGATTTGGGGTTGCTTGGTTTTTGGTTTCTAGTTTTTTCTTTTATATGTTCTTCACAGTTCAAGTTTTGAATCATGCTTCTGTTTATTATTTTCCTGTTTATGTTTTTGTTTCATGTTTTTCTAGTTATAGTTCTATTAGTTTGTTTCCTTGGATTTGCGTTCTGTTCAAGCCATGTTTTGCTCCTGTCATGTTGTGTTCTATCTGTCAATTAACGTTATCCGGTTCACCTGCTCCAAGCTAATCTGTCTCCTTGCTTCACCTGGTTCACACTCCATATATACACGCCTGTTCAGTTGTTCGTTGCGGAAACATTTCAAATCATGTCTTGTCTTTTGGAACATGCCATGCCTGTCTCGACAGCCTGTTTCTGTTTTGTTCCTGCCTCATTTGTGAGTGAGTTTTTGTTTTTTATTCATTAAACCTTTTTTTTTTCACTTACCATCACGCTGCCTGCTTGTCTGCATTCTGGGGTCCTATTTCGAAAGCCATAACAGTAATTTAAAGGATTTGTTTCTCCAAATACACAACTCTTGACATTTTCTTTTTTGTCTGTCCAGACAAACAGGCAGCAGTGGGTGAGTCAGCAGATACAGGAGCAGAGATGACGGAGGAGGAGTGGAACCTCCGCGTGGCTGAGCTCAACAAACACCAGGTCTGGAAATCTCTCTAACTGATAACATATATGTGTCATATGAGTGACAGTATTTATCAAAATCACAAGTTGTTTCTGAAACAAAATGATCTCCAGTATTTAGCTTTTCACAGTGTTGTTTTGACCGTCCTTCTGAAAGCAGCTGCTCACAGGACCAGACTGAATGTGTGTAAACATTTCCTCTATTAACCCTGAACTCAGCATGCATTAAACAACTATTAGTCTTGTGTGTTTCTGGACAAAGAACATTTGAATCCAAACCCTCCACTAGCACACACACAATGCACTCAGGACTTCATGTAAGCTTTAATGTGACCATGAACCAACCTAACACACTGGTGAAGCAGTGTGTCTCAGTATCAGCAGCTTTATCACTACAGGCATATCAAGCAAACCAATAAATCCAGTGCTTGGAGGCAAAGAGACATTCGCTCAGTTAGAGTTATACAACTGGACTACAGATAACAGACAGCAGATAAAAATCATCCATAGCCCTTTTTTATTCTCTCGTAGCCCTGCAGTGTTGTATGATTAGACTAGTATACCATAATTTAATAAATCCATGTCAGTAAGATGATTTTTAATGGTATTTACCTATGCTGTTAATGTGTATGTTTGCTTGTATGTGTAAATGGGTTCATGATTCTCGGAAGGTGACTGCAGGGATCTGGCTGGAGGCTACTGCTGAGTCAGCAAGGTCACGTACTCTGTACCCCACAGAGGGGCGGTTTGTAAGGCCACAGCAAACAAATGTCGCTCTGAGGGAACCGTTTTTACACATGCATTCTAAATACACCTTCAAACCATAATCTTTTCAATAAAGTTGGGGAACACTGTTGGGTTCTCTAATTCTCTGACAGAGGCAGATTTACCTTTGGGATGTATGACCTCTTTTTTACCAAGTACCAATAAAATGTCACCTTGTTCTGTTTCATAATTTCAAGTTTTTAGATTAAACTTACTGAATAGCAACTGTCATCTTTTGGTTTTAGAGACCTATTCATGGAGCTAATAGAGGTAAATGTGCATACTACAGACCCCATGTTAACAAGAAGGGACTGTAACTCTATAACAGAACTGTTTATTAATATGCTTACATGGTCCGTTATCTTTTAGCTTGGAGCAAGCAGGGACCTCATCTTCCACAACAGGCGCCACATTCAGAATTATTAGGTTATATAACTTTTTATTTATTATTTTACTATTTTAAATGTCCAGGAAGGCGTCAATCACAGCATTCGCTCTAGGATAATAATGAAAATTATTTCTATTTAATATATCGCATCATTGCATGCCTAATTGAAAGTCATATCTGTTTTATGATAAAAAAATAACATTATTAAAAATGATTCATGGAAGATTTAAATATATTTTCATTATACCAAAAACGTTCTTTCTGATTGGAAAATGACACAGGTATCTACAAAAAAAACACACAAGGGGTGCCTTAAAAAACAAAAGTAAATAAAAAAATAATAATTACTTTTATTTTCACTTAATTTTTGAAAATTATTTGGAATCTTCCCAATAATCAAAGACATTAGACTCATTGCCGTAATGACTATGGGTTTATAATGATTTTTTAAACCGTTCTTTTTTATTTTGATATTTCTATTTATTTATTTATTTATTTAGTGCCGCTAGTGGCCTTTATTCCCAGTGTTTAACGACAGGAAAGAAGCAGTACGTGCAATTGGGTGAATGTGGCTCTAGTTAAAGCGCTTTGAGTGGTCCAAATGACTGGAAAAGCACTATATACATTCAGTCCATTTACCATTACACATACAGACTTACATATACGCATGTGCCCCTAATAATATTTAATCTTCATTAGCAGGTTGCTATTTTTTGTAGTACCAATCTTCTGTCATGATTCTGCTATCAAAAACGTTAGAGTTCATGTAAATTGGTTGGTTTTCTGTCAGAGACCCAGTCCACAAATTTTCCAAAAGTTTGAGATCTGGGTCATTCCAGAAGCTTAGTCTGTTTTATCCGTTCCAAAACCAGTTTTGTTGCGATTCTGGTTTAATTGTCTCAATAGAACATTCAATTGTGTCCCAAGTTTCTACCATCCATCTGTTGTTTTGAGGTGAAGTTGAGGAATATTGAGATAGTTCCCCTTAATTAATATTCCATCCATCTTGAGTAGCACTGCCAGTAGAACAACCCCACAGCATGATGCTGCCAACACCATGCTTGACAGATGGTACAGTGGTATTTGGTTTGAAAACAGCTCATTGACTCCTCTAAACATTCTTCTGGTCTTTCTGGCCAAATAGCTTTTTGCCCCTTCTGACAAGAACACTTCCCCCAGATGGCATTTGATTTGACCATGTGGGGCAGCTGTACATTTTAGTTAATTGCAGCCTTCTTTTTTGGTCAGCTTTCCATCTTTTTTTAGAAATGTAAAACTAATTTCACTGTGAACAAAGACAGAGATGTTCCAGGCGTTTCCAGACCATAGCAGGCCTAAGCTGGTCCCTGGGCTTTTTTCAACATTCTTACACATTTACATTCATCTGAGGACAGTTTGATTGATTTTTTTAAAACTTGGACACAATTAAGTGTTCTTACAGGACAATGATCACAAATAATAGTGGGGCTGTACATGTGGATAGGAGAAAACACATGAGACATTCAAATTTATGCTTTCTACTTGACATCCATGCCCATAATAAATGGATGAAAACATCTGACAGGAACTGCATCATGCAAAAATAAACCTTCACATATATACTCTGCTTATTTTTTTGTTCTGAATGTATTTCTTGTCACCCTCGTTCTTTTTGCCTTTAAATGCAGGAAACCGTTGAGAAGATGAAAACAAGCACAAAAGAGGTCTAAACGAGGACACTTAAAAAATAAGAAGAGGATGAGTGGTGTCACCCTTCTTTAATACTTGATTTCCATCGTGGACAAGTTTTATCAAACTGAATTTTTTTTCATGTTTCCTGATATGTTAATTATTCTACACTTTTACAGTGTTTAAGTGTTTGCTTTGTTTGTTAGATTCAAAGGCATTCTGACTGGAAACGGATGGCCTTTTGTTCAGTGCTGTTACTTTTGACTGTATTACTGGGCCCCTACACTAGTCCCGGGGGGCTTTTTTTTACTACTATCTTTATATGTTTTTTACATTTACTAAAAGAGAAACTGTCACTGTTTTGGGATATATACATTAGTGCTTTTGAAGTTGGTATGGTTAGGAACTTAAACTTGTTGAAATGAGGATTTAACCTGGTTTAACTTTTTTCAACAAGGTAAAACTACTTGCAATTTGAGTTTTGTCAACATAGAAATACCACAAGAGGCCACTGTTACAACCATTGCACTTCTTTTTTCTTCTGATCTTCCATTAGTTTACCCCAAAGCAGAAGATTGTTTGACTTTATGCTTTAAGTCATAGTTTTGCAGCAGAAAAAAAAAAAGTTTGTTTCTGTGTACAGTGTGTTATTGGCTTGTGTTGGTAACCCACCTTATTACCATGTGATGCTTGGACGAGTTTCTTTTGTTTTGGTTCTTTAAACATTTCCTTGACTGGCTTTTCTGAGACCAGCTGAACCTCGAGAAGACCTGATCTGAGTGTTACATGGTAAAAACAGAAACCAAAGCCTTGATGAAGTGTTTTAATGCATGATGTACAAAGTTATCCGGGTAAAACGTTACTCTGGACCCAGCAACAACACTATACCTGTATTTTCAAAATCACTAACCGAAGGACTAGCCTCAGCTGAAGTAGCATAGGCGTTCTAGTTATCCGGGTACAAATAAAAAGCGTGTGTGGTTGAGTGTTTGCGTGCGTGTTGTGAACCTGAAAGTTGTAGGTTTTATTGTGTGTTCATTTGTATCTAAATTGAGGTGTCGACCAATACACATCAGTGCCTTAGACCTGCAAACAGTATCAGCCTCTAAAGAGAATGAGAGTGGGCACTGCTGATGTTTAGCAGAAAACCAGTGCTTTGTAACCCTGTGTCTGATAAATAATTGTGTGAATGGTGCATTATTAGGTGTAAGCTACATCTTTTTATTCCACTACAAGTGCAGACTGTAAGGAATGTATACCAATAAAGCCCTTACACCACAGCACATCTTTCATTGTTTGTTTTGAGCTCATCTCTCATATCTGCTAAAAGTTTATTCTTAGATACTGTGAAATGAAGAACAAGAGAAAAATTGCTGAAATTAAATTAAAAAAGCAGCTTGAGCTAAAAACCCTGATATAATGTCTTTCTGTTGTCTGAAAACAGGCAAATAATCTACTCTTTGCTGCCTGTGTTGTTTGAAGTAAGTTCAATGCCTTGCAGAAGTATTTTTTACATTAGAACCACAAATTTCACTCTAATATTTGAGAATGTCATGTGACAAACCAACACAAAATAGTGCACAGTATGAAGTAAGGAAATGATGCATGGTTTTCTGAACATTTTAGAAATGAAAATCTGAGGCACCCTCTTTACTCTGATACCCCCAAATAAAACCCAGTGCAACCAATTGCCTTCATAAGTCATCTACTTAATAAATGGAGCCCATGTGTGTGTAATTTGAAGTTGGTATAAATACAACTGTACTAGGATGACCTCAGAGGTTTGTTACTGAATAAACAGAATCATGATCTATGAAAATCACATGAAGCATTATCTGAATATAGAAAGAGTATGGCACAACTGCAACCATACCAACATACAGGGGTTGGACTATGAAACGAAAAAACGTCATTGTAGTTTGGGGGGGTTTCATGGCTAAATTGGGACCGCCTGGTAGCCAGTCTTCATTGATTGCACATTGCACCGTAAGAGCAGAGTGTGAAGGTTAATTTAGCAGGGTAAGAGCACTTTTTTTTGCTAAAAAATTTGAAATTGAAATGCACACAACTTATGGGGGGACATACCGGTTTAAAAAGAGGACAAATTTGTTTGTGCCGTCTTGCTGGCGCATCTGTGACCAAGACAGCAAGTCTTTGTGATGTATCAAGAGCCAGGTACCCAGGGTAATGTCAGCATACCACAAAAAGGACCAACCACCTCCAACAGGATTAACTGTGGACGCAAGAGGAAGCTGTCTGAAAGGGAGTTCGGGTGCTAACCTGGATTGTATCAAAAACATAAAACCACGCTGCCCAAATCATGGCAGAATTAAATGTGCACCTCAACTCTCCTGTTTCCACCAAAAAACTGTCTGTCGGGAGCTCCACGGGGTAATACACGGCCCCGGGCTGCTATAGCCAAACCCTTTGGTCACTCATGCCAAGCCCAAACGTCGGTTTTTCAGTGGTGCAAGGAGCACAAAATCTTGGGCTGTGGACAATGTGAAACGTGTTTTTCTCTGATGAGTCCACCTTTACTGTTTCCCACATCCGGGAGATTTGGTGTGGAGAAGCCCCAAAGAAGGTACCACCCAGACTTTTGCATGCCCAGAGTGAAGCATGGGGGTGGATCAGTGATGGTTGGGCTGCCATATCATGGCCCAATACTTGTGCTAGATGGGCGTGTCACTGCCAAGGACTACCAAAAACCATTCTTGAGGCCCGTGCATCCAATGGTTCAAAATTGTATCCTGAAGGCGGTGCCGTGCATCAGGATGACAAGCCCCCAATACACACAGCAAGGGAGGTGAAAGATTGGTTTGATAAAACATGAAGGTGAAATTGAACATCTCCCTGGGCCTGCACAGTCACCAGATCTAAATATTATTGAGCCAGTTTTGGGGGGTTTTGGGGGCGAGTCAGGAAATTTTTTCCCCCACCGTATCACGTAGTGACCTGGCCACTATCCTGCAAGAAGAATGGCTTAAAAATCCCCTTGACCACTGTGCAGGACTTGTATATGTCATTCCCAAGACGATTGACGCTGTATTGGCGCAAAAAGGGGGCCCTAC
Source organism: Crenichthys baileyi (assembly GCA_036173005.1). Classification (NCBI taxonomy): domain Eukaryota; kingdom Metazoa; phylum Chordata; class Actinopteri; order Cyprinodontiformes; family Goodeidae; genus Crenichthys; species Crenichthys baileyi. The sequence goes on from JAHHUM010002601.1 coordinate 633,826, forward strand.
ACCATGCTATTAAAAAATATTGTGGTCAAAAACCTTTTTTTTTTTTTTTCATTGTCCAACCCCTGTATGGTCACCACCTAAGCCGGAGGTCTGTGGCCTGTGGCTCCATAGCATCTTCTCTTTAGTTAGTCCAGAGTAGATTTTAAGAAATTTGACCAATAATGCCATAAAATGAGCGATGACTTTCTACATAGTCTTTAGGAAAGGCTGATTTTCATTTCTTTCATTTGAACTTCTTCATGAAAAGAATGACGTTAACGGTACATAGAAAATTATTTTTGTTTAGTCAGGCTGGAAATTATGTGCTTTATTTGTAAAAGTAAACATTCCTCCATAAGAACGGAAAAGATTCAGGAGATGGATCCCACCAGAATGAGTTGAAGGATATTGCTGCCTGGGGAGAGGGATGTCTGGGTTTCCCTCCTGGACCTGTTGCCCCCACGGACCCAATCCCAAATAAGAGGAAGACGATGGATGGATAGTTGGATGGATGGATGGATGAACTGAGGGTGAGAAATCACCCGTCTTTTACCAATTTACACTGAAAAGTATTATTTTGCTCTCTATCAGGTAAGACACCAAAATTTGATTTTAAAAACATATAATGGCACTTACAATACAATGTCTTTTTGTTTAAATGTTTGTTACAATATTAAGGTTAAATTTGGTCTAAATTATCTGATACATCTTTCTCCTCTGCAGATAAAATGTGCAGATCATTGCATAATGCAACAGAAGAAGAGAGTTGCATAATGACTAGAGGGTATGCCCCAGGCGTGATGGATTATCGACCAGCATTGTTCCACTGTTGCAAAACCATGAAACATCATCACTGTTGTAACACACCCTGGTGTTATTTTGCGTAACTGTAATTTATCGATAAAATATGCAGTAAATCTGGTAAACGTATAGAACCACTCCATCAGTTTGTAATATGAGTGCCAAGAAAATTTTAACCAATCAGCGCTCTGGTGGGCGGGGCCTATATCGGTAATCAGCCAATCTCGAAACGTGGAAGTAAAACTTCAGTGAATGGAAGCCAGTGTTGTAGGAGGGGTGCGTAGCGCTTAGTGGTTAAATGTTGGTTACAGAACCTAGTTGTGTTAAACTACTAACCCATATTTAGACAGGGATGTCTTTTCCGTTTTTTTAAGTAAAAAACTTTAGGAGCTAACTCCAGTTTCGCGAGAAGACCCAAGGGAAGAGTCCGAACAGAGAGAAAGTAACGACAAAAATAGCCAAAATGGAGAGTCACGAAGGAGCAGCAGCTGCAGCAGCGAGAGACTGTGTGCTTGACTTTTCACGTTTGAGTTTGAATACTTTCAGCGCTAACAACATTAGCGAGGACAGGAAGAGGGACACCAGGCAGCTCTTCCTAAACTATAACCAACTTTCCTCGCTGCCCTCGTCGGTCAGCCTATTCTACAACCTGGAGATTTTGGACATTAGCAACAACGGGCTGACGGACATCTGTGAGGGCATCACCAGACTCACTAAGCTTAAAACACTTTTAGCCAAGAACAACCGCCTGGACGAGTTCTCGCTGCCCAAGGAGTTCGGCTCTCTGCAGCTGGAGGTGTTGAACTTTAGCGGGAACCGCTTCGAGGAGATCCCGCTCCAGTGTACCAAACTGATGCGTCTGCAGTCGCTTTCTATCGGCGGAAACAGGCTGAAAAGTATCCCTGCAGAGATAGAACATTTGACCAGGTAGGTAACACCACCGGTTGGCTAGCTTGAACTTTTAGTTGTTTTACAAGATACTGGTTTATGTAACTTCTTATTTTAATCGATCATGGTGCTGTGTCAGTTCACTACAGCCTGTATTTAACCAGTTCATACCCTCGTTTCTTCCCAGAATCCACAGGGATTGTAGTCCGTTTAATGTCGGATTTAACTGCAACAGAACCACGTTGTTGCTATGGGGACCCGTATTTTGAGTGCCTGTTAACGCTGATTGTAAATTGCTAGCAAGAAATCCCAACAACCCATGTTCTGTTGGATTCCAGATAAGGCTGCGTTCTCAAGGTTTCCATGACCGAAAAGCCCAAAAAAGGTTCCTGATGTTCTTATCACATGTACTTTTATAAAGTTGGACATTAAGAATACAATCTTTAAATTAAGTAATTAAATTGCAGTTCCACAAACGCACATAAAGGGGCAATGGTTTGGAAGTAAGATCAGATTTGTACAAAATAGTAGGTATATGCTCTATACTTGGTATACTTTGCACAGAAGTATTTATTATTATTATTATTATTATATAGAGTCCCCAATCAGAAAACATTTTTACAATTATTATCAAATATTGTTTTTCCCTGCTTATACAACAGCCTGAGATAGATATATGAAATGACAACTGGAACTTTTGTACTTTTGCATTGAAGTTATGGACTCTTGCAAGTCTTTTCAGCTCTAAATCTAAGCCCATCATTCCTCTCCTGGTGACATCAATGCAAATGGTGAATATGAATGAAAGTAACATCTGATCATGCAGTAAATGCACACGAAAATCAAGTGCTTGTTGTGATTTTGAGAAAGTCATTGTAAACAGAAAGCTGAAGCTGCTTTCAATTGTTTGGCTTCTATAGGGCCTTGCTTACAAAGTTTGTCCAATTTGGCTATTTATAGGCATGTGTTTCAGTATAGAGAACATTTTGGTTTTATTTCCTAAGCAACTGACAGCATTTCCAGCAAATTCCAAATGATATGTTATTTTTAGCATTTTTGTTGTAGAAAATGACAAATTATCAACATTTTATAACAAGAAATAAAAATGTTGTGTTAAATAATGCAAAGAAAACATTGAGGAACGTTGGTTGGGGGGAATGAAGAAAAGGAGAAAAACTTTTTTTTTTAAATAGAAATTTATTAAGAATATAAACACAAATCACAAAAATTACTTAGGATATTATAATCAACAAAATACACAACCAATATAAAACAATATATCACGAATAAATCGTCATCACAATAACTGCAATATCCACATCGCAAAGGCCTATTAGGAGTGCAATAATTGTTGGCTAATATATTCAAACTTCTACATGCTAATGTAATATTTCGCCAGCTGGACAGAGTCTCACTCCGGACCCAAATGACATCATCAGTAATGCCAAAGGTCACAGAGTGATGGAAGCACAGATGAAGAAGAGAGGAAAGAAGAAAATAGGCCAGTACTGCACGTGATATCGTCTTCGCAGTATTTACCAATGGTATCACCATCACAAGATTTTCTAATTAGTAATAGTGGTTCAGCATATAATACTAAATATATATATTAAATAAAATAAAAGAATTTTGAACGAATAATCATTATGCAGGGCTATTGAAGTATGCTGTAATTACCTGAAGCAACGCAAAGTTATACTGACCATGCACTCTGTGCGAGCTCTGCTTAAAAGTCATTTTATATTAAAATAGAGAATCCTGTTTTCCTGGTATCCTCCTGTGCGATTGCCAGAGCTCAGATTCTCATCGACTTAATTTACCTGAGATTAACTCATCATAGATTTACTCCCCATCACCAAAGTATATTTGCATAGAAATTTGGCCTTTCAGAACTATTATTTGTTTCCTGTTATAACCAAGAACAATTTTAAGTTGTGTTTGCTCCACACAAGCCATAAAGAGACGGTATTGATTAGCACATGGATCTAAATAATGAGGGAAGTACAGAGGTCAGCTCACTTATTTAGCAAAACATGAAGAGCTCAGGTGAGAGTGTTTGTAAATGGAGCGTTTGCAGCGTCTCTGTCTTGTAAGATTATTTATGTGCCGTGCACAACATGACACGGCAAATTTCAAACATGATGACACTGATAAAAAAACACAGTTAAGGTCGAAACTTGTTGGTCTTTTTAACGCCTGTGAGCAGCTCTGCTGTTGGGTTGGGTTCTCACTAAGGGAGAAGAGGCCCCATTCATGCATAGAATAATAGATTGTATTGGGGTCACAGGGTTTAGTCAGCTCCCCATCTGTGTTGATTTACATCAGCCCTTCGCTCTGTTGGCAGATCCTCGGTGCCTTCAGGGCAAAATATTTTCATCGGCACTTTCTTTATGGCAGATTTTAAAGACTAACAGACATTTCAGCTCACTTTTTTGCAGCATAACGTCCCAGCTAGTGTAGAAGAAGTGAAATCCCAATAAGTCTACAAAAATAAAATTAGAAATGAAACATACCTGGATTAGTAGTTCTACTTAACACCTCACTATCCAGAACCACTAAGGAAAATAGGTTATTTTAGCTCCACTTAAATCTATTGACTACACAGCAGAACATTCTGAACTGAACCGATTCTTGCTCACTTATCTGCCGTGTGATGTGTTTTGGTACAAGGCAAAAGTACAGAAAGTCATTGAATGTGTTGTTTTGCTTAGGCTTCTGTTTTTTCCACCCTCAGCCTTTATATGTTAAAGTTGACCGTATGCTGCATCTGCTTTGAGTCATCTGTCACAAGCTGTGTCATTTAAAGTGTTGTAAACCCACTTTCCCCACACTGGTCCAGTTGTTTCACGAGTCAGCTTGACCTACTTAATGAAACTGGCAGCATTAACTGATAACAGTCCCTTTGTTATCAGGTAATGCTGCGTCACATGCTGGAGTTTTAACCACTGACAGGGTTTGATATGGCCTGCATGGCAGTTGCCCAGGGTGGTACTAGAAGGTGGGGTGCATGAGCACCATGTTTAAAATAAATAAAATTGTAATTTGCGCCCTAAACAAGTATCAGTAGGATAGGCTTGCCCAGGGGGGCGTTCATGCAATAACATCTCTGGATTTAACAATTATTTATGTGACTTTGCTGATATTTACTGTTTTAAAATGCACGGTCACTATGACATAAGATTGTGTGGTAATAGCTGACCATTCAGTTAAACCACTGTGGATGGTTACAGGTGCTTCATGGTCACAGTTGTGATGAAAATTGAAATTGGCTTCGCGGTTTTGGGAGCTCTGACGTGGCTCGATGGTGGTCCGGTTCATGGCAGCAGGAAATATCAGCTGTTTTACTTCACCTCCGGATGTAATACGGTTCCTCGTGTTAGTCGTGTTTTAAAATATTTTCCGTTTTAGTTTAACTATGGCGTGGCTCTTGTCCAAGTCATTTTCGTTTTGGTTCAGACTGTGCAGGATGTGGTATAATGTGCTCAACATAAACTGTCCTGGTGCCACAGTTACGCTCTTCTGAGTTCCGTCAAAATTAAGTCATACATTAATATTAAGAAAAGTTTTGACGGTAATAGTCAGAATCATCCGTGTCTGCATCTCGATGCATCCAAAAATAGATTTTATCTCCTACCTCTAGTGAGCATTATAACTGGTTATATGTTCAGGGTGTCCTGTCCCAGTAACCCTGACAGTATTCTGGGGTCAGAGGATTTAATACTTTCTTGTATTAAAGGGGAAAAACAGTTTCATCAAAAATCTACATTACTTAATAACAAACAATGTGAGAAAACGGCAGATGTGCAGCAAATAGACCGGCACATTTGTAAGTCATGTGTTCACATTGAAGACATAACATGACTCATAACAAGAAATCATCAAAACCTCTGAAGCTTGGTTGCGTTTTCGGTCTGTGTTCGACGATGTTGATTTCAGCCAGTCACGAGATGGTTTCTATCTTATCCTGTGTTGAGTTTAACATAGGATCACTGAGCCAACAGCAGAACAAAGCTCAAACCTCCAAACTATTTTATCAGTCACGTGGAGGATAAAGAGGGCAAGTTGACCTCTAATCTAAGCCGTGACATCTTCTTTGATATGCTATAGGTGTATTGGTCGGTATAAACCTTTTATACTTCTGACGCTGTGGTTTTCGCCCTTTTTATATGATTACTCAGCAGTCGAGTTATATGGAGCCACTATCACATTCACAGTGATAATTTGAGTTGGCTCACAGGGTGTTTGGGCTCCAGGAAATAGAAACGGAATCTAAATACTGGCCAGGCATTTTGTCTGATCTAAGTTTTCCGACCTGACGAACCTTGACAGATAAAAGTCTGATTCACAGATTTCTGACCCAAGTTTTTCACCAAGCAGAGTTTCGTTGCAGATTTCTGATCTCCAGTTTAGGGCTGCATGATTTTAGTAAATCTTGCGACGGTGATATCGGTTGCGATTTATGCCTATTTTTTTCCTTTCCTCTCTTTCTTATCTATGTTTTTATCACTCTGTGACCTTCAGCGTTTTGGGCCATTATCAGTGTCCATCGTGAGCGTCTGCTGCTGTGAGACTCTGTCCAACGGGCTAAACATTACATTAACATCTAAAGCACAAGTTCGTAACTCTTGGAATATATTAGCCAGTGATTATTACACTCCAACCAGTTCTTTGTGAGTTCTTTGTGAGTTCTTTTTGCAGTAAGTTCGGTTTTGTTATTTCGCTCAGGTGAAACACAACGACGGCACCCTTCATTATTATTATAGGTCATTATTTTGTTCAAAAGGCTGCAGAGAAAGAGACATTTACGTGTAGACGCAGCTTTTTGTTCTATATTTATGTATGTACAGCAAACATTTTGTACAACATTGTAAACTATTTGTAGAGCCCTCAATGAGTTCTGGATTATAAATGAAACCCCCATCTTTGTTTCTTGTATAAATGTTACAGTAAAGGTGGTTTTAAGCTTACCTCTGAAGGTTTAAGGAGTATTTATTTGCCGGTTGGTTGCGCTTCTACTGCAGCAAAGCCAACTAGTGTTCAGCTTAATGGGATAATGTGTGTCTCTGCATCTCTGCGGGCAGCAAACAGACCCTGAATGTCTCTTTGCTGTGACAGAACGGGGACTTGTTCGCTGCTCTGCCTCCAGGACAGCATAATGGCCTCCTCACTAGCACATGCTGTGTCATCAGTTCCAGCAGGCAGATGGTCTGGCCGTTTACTTTTGCTGACCATAGTTCTCAAGATGTTTCTCCTAATTACACACAAATGTATTCTATACCTTCCAATAACCAAATAATAATAAGATTGTGTCATAGTAAGAGAAATGGGTAATTATTTACAACTGTAAGTCGTCATAATTGCTTTAGATTTATGTTGTGGACAGGAGCACAAAGTCAGGATTACTAATGATGGCAGAAAGATGTCTGGAAAGCTAAAAGCAGCCGCCATTAGGTTTGTCCTGATCATGATGATGCCAGTGTTGTAAATATGTGTCCTTCAGTCTAATTAGGGAGCAATTAGAGAAAGATGCAGTAAGGATCACAAAACAACGACAGTAAACCTTATCGCCAGGTCAGTCAAAGCAGTAAGTTGTTTGCCGACTGGACAGTGAGTTATCATTACTGAGTCCAATGCCAAATGTCATCTTCATAGTCATGATTGAGTTGTTTAGTTTAACACTCTGATCACTGTATCTTAAGAGAAAGCACCTATTACTCATTTTCTCTTTCAGTTCCTTCACATTTTAGTTTTTCTAAGCCTGCGGGTTGAAAGGAGACGTCATCCATGCTTGTCCTGAAGCATGAATCCATGCGTCTTTGGCTCCCCCTAGTGGAATGTTAATGCAGTTAAAATTTAATGCCATTAACTTTAGTTTTTTTATGCTAAAACATCTTAAAAATAAACTGATTTGGGAAAACTCACCTTCTACATTTTAAGTAATAAAGATCTTGTACCTCTCAGTAGGTTTACTTTGACTATTTCCTCATTTTGAAAAATGTAAAAGATAGGAGGCCATTTTCCTCGAAGACAATGAAAAGAACTGTTGCTCCAAGTTTAACTTGATAACTGGTTTAGTGAGTCAAAGGATTAATTTATCTCTTCTCCTCAGTAATAAGTGCTCTGTTACTTATGTGTTGTTTTTAGTTTGGAAATGTTGTATTTGGGTGGAAACCTCATCTCAGACATTCCTCCTGAACTGGCACACCTGCCCTACCTCACCTACCTGGTGCTATGTGACAACCGCATCCAAAGTGTGCCTCCGCAGCTCGCCAGGTATTATCAGCAGATCTAAAGCATCCTAACAGCTTCCACCTGATCTTTGGAATAATTTATTCTATATTTGCCCTTTCCAGTGGTTGGACTATGTGGATGAAATCTCGTGGCTCCCTGTGTTTTTTCCAGGCTCCACTCGCTGCGGTCTTTAAGTCTCCACAACAACCTGCTCACCTACCTGCCGAGGGAGATCCTCAGCCTGGTGCACCTGCAGGAGCTCAGTCTTAGAGGCAACCCACTGGTGGTGCGCTTTGTCAAAGAGATGATTTACGACCCTCCTTCGCTGCTGGAGCTGGCAGGACGTACCATTAAAAGCAGAAATATTCCTTACTCTCCATACGACATGCCTTACAACCTGGTGCGCTACTTGGACCTTGCCAGCAAGTGCCCCAATCCCAAATGTGCTGGTATGACTTCAGAAGTAGTTTTTATTTTTAACATTTTATAACAGAATCTTCTTTGAAAAGAAGATTAGTTGATTATTTTATATTTGTAGCCTAGGAACACAGAAGTCAAAAATTACAAATTGAAAGTTCCTAGAAACTCTGATCAACTTGAAGTTAAGTATATATAAAATATTGTTTCAGATTGTTTTCTTTTGTTGGAAATGTTGAAGGTGCAAAATAATTGTGGCATTTCTGATTTTCTTTTGAAAATGTCCTTTATTGGGACTTCTTCCCCCGGCTGAATAAAAGTACTAAAATGTAAGGTTGGATTTTTGTATAACTGTGATTGTATGCTAGTGCAATAAAATATATGTTTTTATTTTAAGGCTTTGAACTCATTGATATCAGAGTTCAGTTCAGTCATTTTCCAGGTCTGGACATTTTTTTTTATTAAGATTGGAAAAATATCAGTTTTTCCAGACTTGTTTCCCTCTGCTTTTTTCTAAAGAGTAACAATCTAATGATGCTTAATGAATGTAGTGAGTGTTACAATGATCTATATTTTACAGACTCTCTTTTGTTCCCCACATCAGAATTTAACATTTTATTCCCCAGTATTTTGGTTTTTGACTCACTGATTGAATTAACACTGATTTTAAAAAAAATCAAAGGCAGTTTTCGGTACTTATTTGGACTTTTAACCAAAAATCCAGGTTGAACTGGACCCGTTGCTCTTTAACTGGATCTAAACTGCCAAACAAAGCATTTAAACTGCTATTTTGGAGTTTTTGCTACAAACCTCATCGTACCAATGTTCACATACAGATCCTTACAAGAGTTGTAGATCTTACTTGAAGCAAATGTATTTACAGACCTATACTGGTCCAGATCCAGTAAACAGGAAGCTGGTTTCAGCATTGTTTTTGTTGTATGATTTGTGGCACCTGCAGATAAGACCCAATTACGATTCAAGCAAATAAAGGTTAATAATTTATACTCGAATGTCCAGGAGGTTCTAAAACCTGCTTAACAATCTAAGAGTTTGAGTCTAGAAGTTAAAGGCGGAGTTGGAACCTTGAACTGCAGAAAGCTTTGATGCACCGTGTACTTTAGTATCGCATATATTTGACTCTGTTGTTGTCTCTCTCCAGGCGTTTACTTTGATTCATGCGTGCGACAGATCAAATTCATCGACTTCTGTGGAAAGTACCGGCTGCCTCTCATGCACTACCTGTGCTCGCCCGAGTGCACATCCCCCTGCAGCTCCAACCCTCAGAGCGACGCTGAGTCTGAGGAAGAGAACAGCGTGCCCGCGGACCGCCTCCAAAGGGTCCTGCTGGGATAATGCCACGCAGAGGATCTTAAAGGAAAAGCGGAGCTTGGCTCAGACTTTGCTGTACATACACCTCTAAACTCACTGCACACACACACACACACAGCTGCTTATACACACAGGACATTAGTCTTTTTTTTTATCTTGGGAATGTACAAGCTTCAATTATTGGTCATTTTATCTGAAAAACTGTCTGTTTCTTCTCACTAGATTAATACATGACTCAAAGAAGGGTCCCAACCTCATGAACCTGCTCTTCTGTGTTTGAACACAGGAGGGCGCTAAAATTTCTACATGGACTATAAAGACTGAAGGACTGAAGTTGTTGCAACGTTCAAGCCTTTTTAGTAAATATGTCTCTAATTTTCATTTTAAGGATGGATCTGAATCTTTTATTGTAGTTGTTGTTGCAGTTGGCCTCTCTATTCCTGCGACCAAATGATCAAAATATGCGGTCAGAACGTCTTTTGGAAGTTCTGGTTCTCAAGTGTGAGATGAACCTATTAAACTTACTGGTGCACCTATTATTAAGCTGAACAGTGATGTTTGTCAGCAGTGTGATCATTTAATGCACCATGTTTGGGAAGCAGTGCTGACACAGTAGCTCGGTTGTATTATATTAACGGACTCGTACAGCGGTGTGCTTGTACAGGCTTACTCACAGGAAGTGGATGCGGGGCGGACCAGGGAAAACTATGCGAGCACGGAAACAATAGCTATTGAACAGTTTCAGCCTTCATGTGTGTTCAGGGCTGCAGGCGTTCTCTTGTTGGAGGCATTCAGATAAATCTCATTGTTTTTTTTGGGTTTTTTTCTTTTAAGTTAGACTCCGATGTCAAACAATGGTCCTCTGTTTACATTTATTTTAAAAGCTTTGTGTGGAGAAATGTTGTCATCCCACACTTTTATTTTCTTCTTCCTTATTTTTAAGAAAACAGAAGAACTCTGTTACAATCGCACCAACATTTGAGCACTGGGCCTTTTTGATGCTGATTTCAACAAGTAATCCAAGGTATAAAAACTGTGACGTATATATAATGTATGCACCCTAAAATGTGATGGACATAATATAAAAGAATTATGAGTTTTTTTATATAGACTTTTAATTGAAGGGTGCAAGGCAAGTAACCTTTTTATAACAAAATGAGCTTTTGTACAAAGATTTTTATAATGTCAAACTATAAGTTTAAATATCTCTCAAAACAGACTGCACTTAAAGAGAGTTTATTGATCTATTAAGTGTATATGGGTTTACTCCTAGGATGATGTAAGTGAACAGAGATTAATAAAACAATTTAATATCTTCTGATTGCTAACACATTTTTTTATTTTTTTCTATTTTTGTGGCACCAGTGGCCTTTATTTTGTAAGTTGACCAACAGGAAATGGGGTGGAGAGAGAGGGGAACATTTGCAGCAAAGGTCAACGGACCGGGACTCGAACCCGTGACGTCTGTGTCGAGGATTTTTGTTTAACCTGAATGCGCTTCTGTTTGATCAACAGCCTGGGAACCATGGTTTAAATATTATATATTCATACCATATAAATATTTTATGTTTTTCAGTTATAGTTTTTTAAATGGCAATCATGACCAAAGATTTATCTCGTCACTTTCATTTTCTAGTTAAGCGCCATTACTGTTCTTTCAAACTGGTTTTGTTTTCTCAGGCTTTCTGAAAATCTATTTTTCAGTATTTTAAGTTCCTGCACAGCATATTTTGCATTGTATTCTTAAAAGAAATTCGGAAAATGTTCAGTTAGATGATGAAACAAAAAGCTTCAGGCCTAAACCAACTACTAACAGATGAAGGGAAGATTAAATGTTTTTCTCGCCTTGTACAGTTATGTGAATAAAAATTAAGTATTCAGTTCCTTATTAGGGAATGTTCACATATTGATGTCTAATCTTACTAATTTGTAAAAGAATCAGATTTAATTGCATTAAACAACAAAGGTTAAACTTGTTTTAGTCACTTAAAATCTATCAACCAAAATGTGTTTTCATGTTGAGGAAGAGTTTTGGGCAACCCTACCTCATCACCACTAACCCTACCCCATTTGACTGAAATAACCCGTCTCTGACATTGGTCTGGGGTAAGTTTCCTTCACTGCTCGCTTTCAGCTGGGAAGGGGTCCGTTTTGGTGGATATGTGGTGGATTCTTGGTCCTCCACGCTTCACAGATGTTCTGAGGTTCTTTATTTGGTTTAAGCCAAACATGTTCTTTGTTCTAGTGTCCAAATAATCTACTTTAGACTCGTCTGTCCTGAGTAGATTATTCCAGAAGTCCTGATCTAAATTCTCTCAGGCAAACTTTAGTCCAAGGTAGCCTTCATGTTTTTCTTAGAGCTTTGCAGTTGTGCAGTCTCTGTCTGATGTGCTGACATGCACGTTAACATCAATAGTAGCTAGAGTGCTCTATGACCAGAGATGAAATTGTATGGTTTTTGTAGACATTAAACGCAACAGCTGAAGTACGTCCTCAGCATACAGAAGCCTGCTTGGATGTAAAAGCCGAGGCATATGAGCAGTTGTGTTGAATTGTTTCTGCTTGTAGATTATTTTCTGTACATTGGTAATTACTCATTTCAAAACTCGAAACCTTTTAGCAGACTCATGAACTGTATCGATCTTCTTCCTGAAGGCCTCTGACTGTTCTTTTTATCTTCCCTTGGTGTTTGGCTCTCCAACAGCCAGGAGCACATCACACTAAGGTTTAAACCTCCTTTTATCATGCTGAATATTGATGTTCTAATCATGTGGACCTGATGTAATGTGTCTGTGTGATTTTAGCATACATTTTGTTGCATAAATGTATGTATACATACAGTCTGCAAAAAAAGTCCAGTCAGCATGAACTCAGCATCTGTAAACATTGAATTTTAAGGCGGGTTTTTTTTCCAGGATTGCCCTGTACCTATCCTTATCCATCTTCCCTTCAACTCTGACAGGTTATCCTGCACATTCCCACAGCATAATGCTACCATCACCATGTTTTTTTACAGTAGGGAGTTGCTAGTGGCAATCTACAAACAGGACTTCTTATTTCTTCCTTTTAACAATGGCTTTCTCCTTGTCACTCTTCCATAAAGGCCACACACCTCCTCCAGAGACACAGCTGGCCTTCTGGTCACTAATACTCTTCTTGACTGGCTTGCAAGTTTAGGTGGACGACTGTCTCTTGGTGACTTTGCAGGTTTTCTTTCCATTTTCAGGTGTTGGATTTAAAAGTACTTTGTAAGCTGTTCAAAGCTGGGGATGTTTTTGAACAACCTATCCCTACTTTTAACTTCTCCAAAACTTGATTCCTGACCTGTGTTCCTTGGTTCTGGTGATGTTTGTCTGGTAAAGTCCTCTAGCAAACCTCTGAAACCTTCACAGATCAGCCATATTTATGCTGAGATTAATTTAACTCCAGCAAGGACCTGGGAAGACCTGTGACACGCATCACTCTTCAGTTGTTCATCTACTATGAGGCAAATTCATGCGATATCTCTGAACTGAGTAGTTTCTGAAAAGAAAAATCTCACAACAAGCAGCGGAAGAACTGCTCAAAGCATTCCCTTATTGTCAGTAACACACCTCATCTTGCATTTGTTTTTTCAGACTAATCTCCACCCTGCATGGCAACATCACCCCCATCAACGGTAACACTGTTGGATATTTTAATGAAGCCTCCAAACGAGATGAACAGAGGCAAGGCCCTCTTCTTATGTGATTGTGTATTTGCATAAGTTCCACCACCTTTTGGCTTGAAGGATTTCATTTGTAAATGAAGTTTAGTCTCCAGTCCGACCTTTTCATTAACCCAGAACTAATAGACTCAAGAACAAGCTTGTTCTACCTCACACAGTCCGTTAATCCCTTCACATTTCCTGCCAAGAACCAGTAACTCATTTGTTTCCTTTTCTTTGAGCGATTTTCTTTCTGTCTGCTTTCATTTAAGTTTCATTTTATTTCACTGTTTCTTTTCAGTTTGACTGGCACACATGATGTTTTAATTTGTCACATTTACTTGTTTGCAGTGGCCTTTAACCAAAACCCACCTGGGTCGTTTTGTCCCTGCACCGTTTCTCCGCTCACCCCTCAAAATAGCAGGCACCAAGGAAACACTCCCCACCAGGAGCATCATAGTGAACCCTTCTGCATTCACTTTGCTTAGTTTGTAGGTTAAACAAGAAGATGTCGCTACTAGTGCAATCTGAGATGTGAGTCAGGATGAACTACAATGGCGTGCAGATGAGAGTCAAATAACCTTCTGTTTTGGTTACACAGAAAATTTAATAATTTATCATCAACTTGGGAACCTGAGATTACTCCCCTTACAAATTTCTGCTGTTTATGGTTATTTGAGACATTTAAATGTTGCAAATCATCAAAAAATGTGTATCAAACATAGCTTGAGTAAATAAAAAAAGCTTTTAAAAATTATGATGTCAGGGGAGAAGGTTATCCAAACCGACCTGGGCCTTTTGGTAAGTAATAAATTCATTTTGATTAACTACATTTTTACTTCAGTTTCTTCTGCCAAACTTGAAGAATCAAGAATTCACTTGGATCGAATCTATCTGACAACATGAAGTAGGCTATAAGGTCTGAAAGAGTAGCATATCATTGCCTCTATCTAAATAAGTTCAAGAACAGATGAGAAATAAAGTCAGTGACATCTATCAGTCTGGAAAGAGTTACAGACCCATTTCTACAAACCACAATGAGAGTAAACCAGAAAACGTAAAACGGTGGTAAACCTTCCAGGAGTGAACGCCTACCAACATTTCTACAAGAGCTCATTGGCATCACAAACGAACAACACTAGACAACATCTAATGCAATGCAGACCTTATGTGCCTCAGTTAAGGTCAGTGTTCATGATTCACTAATAGAGGTTCAAGGTGAAAACCACTGCTGACTACAAATAACAAGGGCCTCTCATTTCCCAAAACACATTCTTGAAATCCACAGTACATTTGGATCCCCTTATATATGGCATAAAACTAACAAAGCATTTCAGAAAAGAACATCGTATCACATCTTGAGGAACTGGACGACTTGCTGTAATTGATGGGATCACGATTTCTATGTCAATCAGAAAATCCTTAAACAATATATTCTGCCATAAGTTTGTGGCCTTAAACTCAAATGCACTATGGTTATGAATCAGGAAATGATCTAAAGCACACCAGGAAGTCTACTTCTGATTTGCTTAAAAACAAAACAAAAAGTTAAAGCTTTGGATTGGCCTAGTCAAAGCCCAGACTTACAACCACAATTCCAATGAATTTGGGATGTTGTGTAAAATGTAAATAAAGGCAGAATACAATGATTTGCAAATACTGTTCAACCAATATGCAATTGAATACACTATAAAGAAAACATTTAATGTTAACAGATATTACCACATGGGCTCAGGAACACTTACAAAAAACATTGTCAGTTAACACAGTTCATCACTGCATCTATAAGTGCAAATTAAAACTCTACCATGCAAAGCCAATGTCATATATCAACAACACCCAGAAATGCCACGTGGAAAAGTGTGCTGTGGTCTGATGAGTCCAAATTGTTTTTGAAAGTCATGGACATCGTCTCCTCCGGGCCACGAGAAAAATGACTAACCGGGTCGTTATGAGTGCAAAGTTGATACAGGTTTCAGAGCAACATATGCTGCCTTCCAAGCAATGTCTTTTTCAGGGACGTCTCTGCTTATTTCCGCAAGACAATAACAAGCCACATTCTGCATCTGCTCCAACAGTGTGGCTTCACAGTGAAAGAGTGCAGGTACTAGACTGGCCTGCCTGCAGTCCAGACCTGTCTCTTATTGAAAATGTGTGGCTCATTATAAAGTGCAAAAAAAGACAACAGAGACCCCAGACTGCTGAGCCGAAGTTGTTCATCAAGCAAGAAGGTGAAAGAATTCTACCTACAAAGTTTCAGCAATGTCCCCAGTTCCCAAACGTGTTGTTAAAATAAAAGGTGATGTAACACAGTGGTAAACATGCTCCAGTCCCAGCTTTGTTTGAACATGTTGCAAGCTTCAAATTCACAATAAGTGAATACTTGCAAAAAAAAAAAACTATGCGTTTTTATGCTTATTAGTTTCAACATAAATATCTTGTCTTTGTTGTGTGTTCAATTGCATTTACACTCACCTGCCACTTTATTAGGTACAACTGTCCAACTGCTAATTAACACAAATTTCTAATCAGCCAATCACATTGCAGCAACTCCATGCATTTAGGCATGTAGACATGGTCAAGACGATCTGCTGCAGTTCAAACTGAGCATCAGAATGGGGAAGAAAGGGGATTTAAGTGACTTTGAACGTGGCATGGTTGTTGGTGCCAGACGGGCTGGTCTGAGTATTTCAGAAACTGCCGATCTACTGGGATTTTCACACACTACCATCTCTAGGGTTGACAGAGAATGGTCCGAAAAAGAGAAAATATCCAGTGAGCAGCGGTTCTGTGGGCACAAATGCCTTGTTGATGCCAGAGGTCAGAGGAGAATGGCCAGACTGGTTTGAGCTGATAGAAAGGCAACAGTAACTCAAATAACCACTCGTTACAGCCAAGACATGCAGAAGAGCATCTCTGAACGCACAACACGTCAAACCTTGGGGCGGATGGGCTACAGCAGCAGATGACCAGACTGGGTGCCGCTCCTGTCAGCTAAGAACAGGAAACTGAGGCAACAATTCGCACAGGCACACCAAAACTGGACAATAGAGGATTGGAAAAACGTTGCCTGGTCTGATGAGTCTCGATTTGTGCTGCGACATTCGGACGGTAGGGTCAGAATTTGGCGTCAACAACATGAAAGCATGGATCCATTCTGCTTGATTCAACGGTTCAGGCTGGTGGTGGTTGTGTAATGGTGTGGGGGATATTTTCTTGGCACACTTTGGGCCCCTTAGTACCAATTGAGCATCATGTCAACGCCACAGCCTACCTGAGTATTGTTGCTGACCATGTCCCTCCCTTTATGACCACAGTGTACCCATCTTCTGATGGTTACTTCCAGCAGGATAACGTGCCACGTCATAAAGCACGAATCATCTCAGACTAGTTTCTTGAACTTGATAATGAGTTCACTGTACTCAAATGGCCTCCAGAGTCACCAGATCTCAATCCAATAGAGCACCTTTAGGATGTGGTGGAACGGGAGATTCTCATCATGGATGTGCAGCCGACAAATCTGCAGCATCTTTGTGATGCTATCATGTCAATATGGACCAAACTCTCTGAGGAATGTTTCCAGTACCTTGTTGAATCTATGCCATGAAGAATTGAGGCAGTTCTGAAGGCAAAAGGGGGTCCAACCCGGTACTAGCAAGGTGTACCTAATAAAGTGGCCGGTGAGTGTATGTTGCAAATCATTGTGTTCTGTTTTTATTTACGTTTTACATAACGTCCCAACTTTATCGGAACTGGGGTTGTAAATCAAAATTAGAGGCTCCGACATGAAACAGGCGTTTCATACTTGAAAACCCTCCAATGTGTCTAAATTAAAACAATTCTGCAAACAAGAGTGGGTCAGTATTCCTTCACAGTGATGTCAAACCCTCATTGCCACCTATCACATATGCTGTTGTTACCACCAAGGGTTCCACAACCAGCCATTAGGTTAGGGAGTGAATTACTTTTCTTACATAGTAGGTTTGTTTGGAAGGTTTTTTACATTTTTTTAATGAAACATCATTTGAAAACTGCATTTATTTTAACCCAGATAATGTTTGTCACAGTTTTTTACTGTACCTCTAAAGAAGAAGAGTGTGGAAACTGCTTCTTACTCGCTGCATGCTTCGTGGGTATGACCTGTCTTGACCTTGACGGTAACAATACGTAGAGTATTTCAGGTGATCAGAGTGTTGCAGGGAAATCCTTTGATGTACTGATACAGTAATCCTCTTATCGTCCTAATTCAGAGGCATACCAGCTCTTATTAGCTCACTTGCTCAGTGTGCGTTGACAGGCACGCAAGACCTCACACATGACTAGCTTCAAATTCACGCTCACTACCTACGACAGCCACACACTGCAGACACCCTGACAACAATCAAGCCTTGTCCTTAAAGTTATTCAGCTAATCCTTCAGCAAGAAACTCTACACCCAAAAATGGGAGGAGGTGGGGAAAAAGCAGCAAGGAAAAAAGACACAGGGTTTAAAATGTCCATTCTTGTCTAAGCATAAACCATTTATGTTACTGGTTTTGTGTATATCTTCACTTTACCTGTAAAAAGCTTTAAAGACACAGAAAGTAACAAATATATATATATATATATATATATATATATATATATATATATATATATATAAAATATATATATATATATATTGTAAAGATAGTTTACACTTAAGAAAGAAGGAGGATTTGGTAATTTTCACAATACATCACCCATCACAATTAGCACCCCTGTTAATGATATGTGAAAAACCTACAATAAATTCTGCAGCATATTTAGTTGAGAAAAAAAAATCCCACATTAGGATATAATTATTTTCAGCACAATCAGCAATACCACTATAAATGCTTTCTATAACAGTTCCTACAAAACAAATACAACAGAAGCTTTTTTTAATTGTAAATTATCACTGATCTTTTAATTAGTAATCCAGGATCTGTGTCCCTGGGGCAGTAATATCACCTGACACAGATGCCTATCTCTTACTGGAACTCCTCAAAATGTGAAAGACAAGAAAACATGTCATTTACCTAATTTTGCCCATATATAAAATCAGAACAATAATGAATTGAGACAAGGGTGAACAAGGACACACGTTTATCTTGCCAGCAGGCATCCTGAGGAGGATGGTAATGGTGGCAAACAAAAACAACAACAATCTTTTCCAAAGCTCACTGTTTGAGAACTACAGCAATTAGTGACATCTTAAAGTCAGCAAGTCTATGAAGCAACAATTAAATACCATCTACTAAATACAGCTAACTGATTGCTTGGGAGGTATGTCAGAGAAATGTTTTTCTTGTCACCAATGAGTTTGTTAAATGATACCGGGACCTTTACTCAGACTATGTGCTTTAGTTAGAGGAGACCAAGATTGAGATTCAAGATATTACTGGTAAGTACAGAGGGAGTTCTGTAGGAACTGAGGGACTTCTTTAGGATTTTTTTCTCTTTCAAGGGCCTGACAACACAAATCCTGTGAAATATCAGCACATTTTGTGTAAACATCTGGACTCTACCAGAAAACGGAATATTTCTTCGAGGTTGAGGAGTAATCAAAGATCCTTCTAATTTACAAAATAAACAATTAGGTGCAATGCAGTGAGTGAGTGAACGGAGAATCGTTCTACATACAGCCTTTGTTTGCACTGTGCAAACTTAGATGGTTATGATGATGGCAATGAATGGACCTCAAAGTGGAGATACTGGTACCGCTGATGCCTTGCAGCAAGAAGGTCCTGGGTTCAAATCCCAGCCTGGGGTCTTTCTTGGAGTTTGTATGTTCTGTGTGTGCATTCTCTCTGTGCACTCCAGCTACCTCCTACAGTCCAAAAAACTTGACTGTTAGGTATGTGTGCATGGGTGTATGTCTCTGTGTTGCCTTGAAATGGATTGGCAACCTGTCCAGGGTGTACCCGCCACTTGCCCAATGCAGCAAATTAATTCAATATTACTGGTTTTATGACATTATTCTCGCTTCAACTGGGTGGATCAACTATTGGTAATGATAGAGCAATTTAAGTTTGGTCAACATTTACCATCCATCCACCCATTCATTTTCTACAAGCAATCACACAGACACACAACCATGCACACACTCAATCATACCAAAGGGCAATTTAGAGAGACCAATTAACAGTCATATTTTTGGACTGTGGGAGGAAGCCAGAGTACCCGGAGAGAACATGCAAACTCCATGCAGAAAGACCCCCGGCCGGGAGTCAAACCCAGGACCTTCTTGCTGCAAGGCAACGGTACTACCAACTGTGCCACTGTGCAGGCCCAACATTTACCAATGAAAGACAATACTACCTGTAACAATTACAAACAAATTCTTGTAAATTTGCAGTGGGACACTCATAGGTACACAGCAAATTTGAAGAAAACTAAATTGTCAATGTAAATAGCATGATTTACAATAAAGGACCAGCAGGATCTGCACACACAAAGTAAACAAAAAAAGGCTTTAGAGAATTACTAACAGAAGTCATTTCTGGGTAAATCTAGAGGATCTTACGTTTATGTTCTCTCCTCAGTGCCTCACTTTAAAGTCTATCTGCTACCCTACAGCCCCAGCACCGTGTCTTTAACCCACAGCAGGAGTCCTTTGAAGAAATGGCAATGATCATAATAACTTTAACACAAAGTCCTCATCAGAGAAAAAGAATCTGAAACATTTAAAGTGAACAAGATGAAGATTAACCTCTGATCTGATGTTCTCAACACTGGCAAATTTTTAATTTGTGCTTTGTAATTTCATTTCAGCCTAAAACTCTTTTTCAGTTTGACAAACTATAATTAAAATAGTTTAGACTTAAGCATTTAAATTGAAAGTAAAAAAAAAATGCTATTAAATAATTACCCTAAGCTCCTGAGTCTGAGTCTATGAATCCAAATTAACCCCACTGAAAACAAAAGCATGAAAACAAAAAAATTTAATCCAGCAAAAATAGATTCTGAAATTTAGATTTAGCCAAGGGATTGTTGTAGTTAAAATAACATAAAGTTATCTAAGTGGAAAAGTCCCATTACCTTGCAGTTTTTACAAGAAGATGTTAATGATGTGCAATAAAAAAACAACGGCTGATTGCTTGGTAGCTATAATTTAAGTGTTGATACTAAAAAGCCACAGGAAAACTGCAGGAAGAGCTGCCTTGTTCCAGAGAAGGATTGTTTTCTCTGTGTAGGGTGGACAAACCTGGGCATGCCAGAGACACATCCAGCACTGGGCTAAAAAGGTTCAGTGATGCCTCACATACAGAACAATGCCTCATCCACCCACACAAAGCCAAACACCACAGAGAGGTGGGACTCACTGGCACTGTGGTCGGGTGTTAAACTACAACTGCAAACTCTTCCATGGCAGGAAACAGCAGTACGGCCCGTCAGGAGTGGTTCAACAGGAAACAGCATGTGATAAGCCTAAAAACTTTGCTTCATATTTTTGTTAGTTTTACCTCCAGCTGCTGCATATGCACAAACATAGTAGTCCAATGAAACAGAGAGGCTGTTATTGATACCTGTATTTGATCATTTTAAAGTCTAAATGTTTGATTGATCTCTGGTAACCTCAGTAGACCTACATGTGTCCTGTTTCATCCTGCTCAGCCAACTTCTGTTTTGACTTGTGCTTTCTGAGTAGCAACTCCTTGTCCGAAGTTAAAATATTTAAGATCCCAGTAATATGAGTATAGCTGCTCTCCACCTGCTGCTGTTGTAGTCTAACTGAACCTGATCACTATTGAAACCTGAGAATGATAGCCAAGCTTTGGTGTAACAGAGCTGCTAGCAGAGTATTTATCCAGCAGTAAAATAAATTAAAGCTAAATGTAACTGTAGCTAGCTAGTAAGCATTTTGCCTAAATTTAGGTTAGATGGTTAGTTAGTTAGTTAGTTAGTCTAATACAATAAAAATGTATTTAAAATGAATGTAAATAGAGCATCAACGTTGCTGCTTCTCCACATCGAGAGGAGTCTGAGGTGGCTTGGGCATCTCTTTCAGTTGCCCCCTGGACGTCTCCCTTTGAGGTGGGGGTTCCAGGAATGTCCCACCAGAGGGGGGCCTAGGGTATGCCCCAGGACACGCTGGAGAGACTAGGTCTCTCAGCTGGCCTGGTAATGCCTCAGGCTTCCCGCAGTGGAGCTGGAGGAGGTGTTGGGGGCGAGGGAAGCCTGGGCGTCTCTGCTTAAGACTGCTGCCCCCGTGACCCAGTCCTGGATAAGCGGAAGAGGACGAGTACGTGCTTAGTTTGGTAGT
Source organism: Crenichthys baileyi (assembly GCA_036173005.1). NCBI lineage: Eukaryota > Metazoa > Chordata > Actinopteri > Cyprinodontiformes > Goodeidae > Crenichthys > Crenichthys baileyi. The sequence goes on from JAHHUM010002601.1 coordinate 655,425, forward strand.
TAGTTGGATCGGCCACTCGGCCAGTAACAGGGGGACACTTTTCTGGGGTACTGGACCATAATATAGCCAAATTGCCCCAGAAAGCAAGGAGCCAAAACCAACTTAGCACTCCACCCTTGGCACCTGGTGCAGCCACAGCAGCCTCTGCTAATGTTTCATTTGCACAAATGGCATCGCCAGATCTCCATTCTTGAGTCCATGGGTCTGATCGCCAAGGCCTCCACTCCCGTTTTCAGGGGCCCAGTTTGAGACACCTCAACTATGTTCTGAGATTGGATTGACAGCACCTCAACTATCTTCGACTGTCTATTTGGGGATCCCTCAACTGTCTTTGGAGATCTGATCGGTAATGCCTTAATGTCACCTCAGCCTGCACATGGTCACAGGCTCGTGCAATTCATCACAATCTGCCACAAACACACATACGACAACCACAGCCTTGTCTCTGGCCATCTCTTTTAGTTCCAGTTAATGTGCCCACTGGGGGCTGAAGATGACCCACCTCAGTGTCAAGTTCCTGTCTCTTACAAAAGGAGTTGGGGACAAACCACTTTCACTCTCATGTTCCTGTTTCCAAAGAGGGGCTATGTATGATTTGCCTCATTCTCAAGTTCCCACCCGCTTCTTCTCTGTCTACTCTCAAATTAAGCATTGTCAGTGGCCTCTGTGAACTCTGGGCCAGCCTCCAGAGCTCCAGCGTGGGTGTCTACAGCCACCATGATGGCCTTCTGAACTTTGAGCACACTAGTGAGTTCCCTTCCTGAGCTTTAGGTCCTGTTGGATCAATGTCCCAGCCACCCTCCTGAACTGTCAACCACCAACATATTACCAAAAGTATATCATGTTATTACCATTATTACAAAATAAAAAAAATTACAACATATGTTGTAAAAAAAAAAGTTACAACATAAAAAAATTTTAATTCCTGAAATACATTTTGTATGCTTGCCTGATGATGTGCGGGATCATATCTCATTGTTAAAAAAATCTGCTGTAGTTTTTTTTAAGGGGTCTTCTATATTATTAAATTGCTTTTCGAGGGTAGCAGTTCAGAAACTTCTCAGTTGTAGTAGACATAAGACTAGTGATGAACAATGCAAAAATCTGTGATCTTTTGGAGGAAATATTGCTGACATAGATATCTGGACATAGTATTGAGCTTTTGCCAAAGATTTTATAGTCAGCATAATTGCTAGCAACAAGAGTGGTTCTTGTATTCCCCATTTTCTGTGTTTCATTACTTGATTACCAATTAATCAAAGATGTCACAGGTCTCACAAGAGACTATCAGCCACTAAATTTCTCATATTACTTATTAGGTTCTTAATTTAATTCTCCACTTGAAACAGTGCAGTCTAATATTTTACAGGCACTTTTTGATCAACTCCATAGGGCAAACGTGTAATTTTGAAAAGCAGGTTTATCGAGGTAGTTCATGCCTCCAGACATATGCTGTGGGTTCATTTTAAACCTTTATTCTCAATGCTAAATTACACAACTGTCGAAATGATCGGAAAAGCATTTGAATGCTTGTATAAACTGAAAAACACTATCTCAATGGTAAACACAGCAAGTAGATTTGAGGACAAAAAGTGAGAGTGGACTGATGAGTGTTTGATTAAAAATCCACATATTGTTCCCTTTTGTGGGTCATAATCCGCGCATGTCTTCCGTTTCCCCTCTTCGCAGCTGTCAGCGGTGGCACTCCCTCATCAGGAATGACAGTGTGAGTGTGAATGCTCCCACAGTAAATCTCTGTGTCGTCTTAATAACATCTTTGTGCCTCTTATAGCTGGCGGAACAAATGCGCGAAAATCTACGTTGGCGCATTGCAACTCAAGAGTAAGCTCATGTGCTGATGTTATTTGTCAGCCTGCAGAAACATAATTATGTCAGGAGAGCCACGAAACACCAAATTAGATATAATTTGTGTTTCCAGTAAAACTAGCAGCCTGTTTGTTTGCCTTGGCGCACAGATGATTTGCCGCCTGGCCTGTCCCATATGCCAACCAGAGTCCCCAAAGGTCTTTGCAACACCCCGTCTTGCACTGAATGGTCGCATCACACTCTGGGGGGCTGGAGTGGTTTTTGGGGGAGTGAGAGAGGGAAAAGTCACCTACTGACACACACCCTTGCCTTCCTCCCTCCCTTTCTCCCTCCCACCATGCTCAAATGGAAACTCCTTCAGTCTGCTGAGCGCTTTCCTGAGTGACAGGATCCTTTTCGACTGACAGTTTTGACAAAGAGGTCAGAAGTAGGAGTTCATACCAAGTCTGGAAACCATGTAGCAATGCTGGATAACTTGTATTTATTTTCGTCTTTTATCATAACCTTTTGGGGACATAAGCGATGGAATTTGAGTCAGGACGGCGCGATGGAGTCCTCCTTCACTGAAGACCGAGGTTTGGATCTTGAAACTTTTTATATTACCTAATATCTCCTGTTCCCTCACATTTTGATATATTTTTTTTCTTTATTTATCTGCGAGTTCGAAATTAACAGCTTTACTATACAGTTCAAGTTTCTCCTGCGTGCGTAAAGCCGTGCGTAAAAGTCCTTTTCACCAAAAAGGCTCGCTTAAAGACAAGTTAATCCGAATTTAAGGATCAGTCCTAAAATCTGCATCAATTTCAATTAAAAGATATTCAACAATTTATATTTTGCTGGGTGACTTTCGTAATGTATACAATTTTGCGTCTCCGAAACAAAGTTTCGTGCAACCTTGACACTGCCATTTCCGTGTAATAACATTTATATTATGATGAATTTAAGATAAATAAATGAGTAGTTGATTGAACCACAGTTTAATATCCTCTGCGTGTGGTGTGCGCCAAAATCAAAAGCCCTCTTTTTCTGACTGCCTGTAATTGCATTCTAACTCAGATTAGAGAATAAACGTATAAACGGATTATTGACTCAAAAGGAATGTTTCAATTTTGGCTCTTGGATCGGACCTAAATCCAGCAGTTGCAGCTCTAATCTTCAAAAAAAAAAACAGAATGATTGACAGGACAATAAATCTCTTCACTCCTTTTTCATTAACTATTAAATCTTATGTCCCTTTGCTCGGAGTCAGATCCAAGCAAAGGGACAAGCCACATCAGTTTTACTTTTCTTTTTCAGTTTGGTTTGGTTCTGTAGCTCACCACATTTACAGTTGTTAATTTCCATGTTCGAGAGCACATCAAAAAGTTTGAAAACATAACCTAGCATTAGTGCATACCACAATGACCACCTAAGAGGTAAGTAGTGACAGCAAAATCTCCAGCATGAATTTAAGCTCATAACTGGAAAATTTATATGGAGATTTATCCTGTAAGGAAGAGCAAAGGAAAACTAGGGTCTTAGTGGAGTACCTTGGAGATCTAATAAACCGGCATCCTACCCTGGGATTTGAAAGCACTCTATGGTGAGTCCAGTCTGCCTGTAATTCACCAGTGTGGGAAGTATATTGCTTATGACAAAAACTCTACAGAGCTGCCACCGTCCATCCATTAGGTGTATCTTTGCAGGGTTGCAGATGGGGTTGGTGCCTATCCCCAGCGCTTATTAAGCGAGAGGCAAGGTACACTCTGCACTGGTCGCCAGTCCATCATAGGGCAACACAGAGACACACAGGACAAAACAACTGTGCACATACATGCCTAAGGGGCATGTTTTTAGACTGAGGTAGTACCTATAGAGAACCCAAACACGCACAAGGAGAACACGCAAACTCCATGTAGCAAGATCCCAAACTAGCAATCAGAATGTTCTGAGAATGGCATCCCTCGTGCTACTCAAAGTATTAAAGTCTGCATAAACAGTAAAAACTATAATTAAAGAATGCATTTTCTTACCAAAGAAACTTTATTCTCACAAACAACAGTTAAAGTCTTCTTAGTGGTCCGGCTATTTGGTCCCTGCTTGTTGTTGGTGTGTGAATTTTTCCTTTTTCCTTCATGCTTGTATTGTTGTTTTTCTTGAAGCAAATTTCTGTTGATTGTTTCATAATCCTGTGGCAAAAACTGTTTTGGTTGGTTGAGGAGAAATCTTTCCTCTTCACCTGCTTACTTCCACAAAGCTCACCTACAATTCCTGCACAGATTATTTATGTAGCAAATCTTCTAACTGTATCCTTTTGTGTCGCCAATAAGCAGCCACACATCTATCTGATGTATTCGTATTAAAAAGCTATTGTGTGTTCATAAAACAGTATATGCTGTGATGACCGCGAGAGACAGTGCAGTGACTGTTTGGGAGAAAAATATTCTACGTTATCAACAAAAGAAGAATAGTATATCTGATTTTAAACGCCTGACTAGAAAGGCCCTTTCTGCGTGAGAACAAAGCATTTTTAAATTACTTATCTACTTTAAAAAACTGTTGAAACATCAATAATGATTTATTTATGTTTCATACTTTGAAGACTTTTACATTTTCTGGCTCACAAATTTGACAAATTTTGTATTTTAAACCCTTTTCTATAAGTAATTAGGTTAAAGATAAAGTGGTTGAGAGCAAACAAAATGAAAGCTAAACTATAGACAGGATACAGGCCCATCCCACACACGCACACACACACACACACACACACACAGGTAGCTCAGGTATTACTTGTGGTTTAGCCTTCAGGACTCCAGAAGACACTCCTCATGACTTTTGTGAACTGTCAAAACATGTCCAGAAAATCGGAAGACTGTTTGAAGTCGTAAGGAGTTCCTGTTGCTCACACAATGACCCCTACTGCCCTCCCATGCCCGAAGCTGAATGTTGACTTCGCTGACACCTGCACAGTGGTGGGCTCTTTTCCAAGCTAAAATCTACAGAGTTCCAGGTGGAGGGCTTGAAAAAGGGGAGGAAATGCCTCTCTCTGCCGGCTTTTCCTGCGGGAAGAAGCTGGGCTGTGATCTAAACTTGGAATGTGACGACAGGACATGAACAGGAACTTCAGACATTTCCCAAATGAGTACGGCTGCTTTGTTTAGCTAATAGTGTATATTTTTGAAGTTTGGATCGTTTAATTCAAAATATTTTTGTCCCACCTTTTCAGTATGTCTAATCACTCAGCACATCCAAGGCCATTCTGGCAGTGTTAGTCATTCTACAGACACTGATGAGACGTGCAGCGTCTGATATAACACTGCTCACATAAACACTCACCTGTCTGCCAATACGTATCAATAAAAGCAATCTTAGCCCGCCCTGGCATCATGCAGCTGAGTCACATCTGCAATTATAATCATCAGACTTAAGTCTAGGTTCAGCTCAGAGTATCAGATGTGCCTCATAATCCACTCTTCAGCATGTTGGGGCAACCTGGGGTAGCCTCATAAAAAACAACCGCCCGTGGCGCACTGAAAAACTTTTGTTTGTTGTAAAGTTTACTCCCTCAGTTTTAGACGCTCTAACTTAACAGCTTACTGCAAAATATGTCGACATGATTAAAAGCTGATTGTGAACCAGCTCATACATTTATCTGATGACAGAGTGAAACACTGAGGACAAATAGAAACCCAGCGGTTTCTCTGTTGATCTAAAGTTGTTTTCTACCACCAGTGCAATGGGAAATTATCTCGTTTGCTCTCACTCCTCCTTGTTTTAGTCATAGCACCACACTGTGGTGTACATAGGTCTTACAACTGCTGATGCATTATAAACTATTGTACTTAAATGATTTTAACTCAACAGATTTCAATTAAACTTAATTGAATGAAGATAAAGTTCCAGTAAAAAAAAACACCAAACAGGATTTAGGATTTTTATCTGTATTTACACCTTTATTTTTTGTACATAAGTTAAAAGACCAACATGTTAATTTCCCAAATGTGACCTTACCTGCTGTGTCGTTTCACTGTTCCACAGGATGTGTTTGTGATGGTGGACACACCTGGGCCAGTAATGGAGCCTGAGCTGAACTGCAGCTCCGTGTGTGATTTCCCACTTTGCCTCATCCAGGCTGGAGTCAGCAGGCAGGACGGCCAGGATATCCTACGGAGACTATGCAGCCTAAGCTCGGTAATATTTCTCTCAAACTGTTGTGTGTGCACATTTCAGTCTTTAACATGTTGCTGGGGCTGTAGGTGACAACAGGCCCACGTGTTTTTGGTTTACTGTGAGAATCCCACAGATTTCTATTTAACACTCCAGGTATTTCAAAGAGTTCATAAAGATATAGTCTGTAACAACTTTCCCAGTACCTTTAGAAGAGAAACAGGCCCAAAGCATTACAGATCCTCTACCATACTTAACAGCAGTCATGATATGCTTTTTCAAGTATCTCTCCTTTGTTTTATGCCAAACCCACCTGAAGTGTTTATTGCTGAAAGCATACAGATAGTGTTTTTTAAGGAGATGTGGACACCTTTGCTGCAGTTCTCCAACTGTAACCTTTTAAGAACTATTTTTTAATCTACTTAACCATCCTCTTAACTGTGGGTGGTGGAGCAATAAACATAATTCTCATCTAGCCTTATTTGCAATAGTTCAAGTATTGCTCTGAGTGTAGCTATGGACCAGATGTATTCCTGTCCCTATTTCCTGATTGATGAAGATCAACACACATTTATCTTACTTGAATTACATCTTCTGTAGTCTTTACCATTTTGAAGAGTGGCTAAATGAAATGGGTCTTTGTGTCTTGCCACAATTTGTACCTCAGGGAAACAAGAAATCATGGATTACTGATTAAAAGTTCCCAGACATTCACACCAACTTAACAAATAAATAAAGCCCAAAGATGCTTCAGCGACATGTTAGGATTTGTTAGTTGGACCGATAACTGTAAGGCATTTAATTTTAAAAAACATCAACTACTATTTAATATGGGATGTTTTTCCCCTCTGAATAAATGTCAGTCAGTCATTTTCTACCGCTTATTCCATAGTGGGTCGCGAGGGAGCTGGTGCCTATCTCCAGCAGTCTACAGGCGAGAGGCAGGGTACACCCTGGACAGGTCGCCAGTCCATCGCAGGGCAGCACACAAACAACCATGCACACACTCATTTATACACCTAAGGGCAATTTAGAGAGACCAATTAACCTAACAGTCATGTTTTTGGACTGTGGGAGGAAGCCAGAGTACACAGTGAGAACCCACGCATGCATGTTGTGCAGAAAGACCCCCGGCTGGGAACTGAACCCAGGACCTCTTGCTGCAAGGCAACAGTGCTACCAACTGCGCCACCGTGCAGCCCTGAATAACTGTATTTTTTTCTAAACGTTTCAGTGTAAAATTATGCTATGACAATAAAAGATTAATTTATTTTAAGTTTTTTTAAAGACATTTTAATGCATGCCAATATCTTTAGGCGCTGTACCTTAATGCCAATAGGACACTACTTTAAAGTGAGTTAGTGATTTGAAACTGATGTATGTGTAGTGCCAGCCACAAAAAGCCCACTTTATAATCTAGTTGGTGAACATTTGGCACTAAGTTTTATTCCCACGACAGACACCCTTCGGGTTCTGTCTTTGGAACTTGACATGACTCAGGATGCCAGATTTCCAGGCTTGTGGCTGTATTGTAAAGATTTATTGTCATACTTTCGTTTTCAGACACTGTTTCATTGTGTTCAGACATTTAAATTATTTGGCTTGAAGGGTTTGACGATGACACAACATTATTTGGAAATCTCTTTAATTTCTTTTGCTATCATGGCAACTACCCTGCATGTAAACCAACAATGATAAACAGCGGAGGTAACAAAAGCTGATGAAGAGTTTTCCACTCCAGCCATCTCACAGAACATTATTGAAAATTTGATCTTAGTAAAGGTTAACACCTATACCCAACCTCCAAAAAAACAGAGCCACCTTTTGGTACTGGTCCATTTCTGAGCCTCACACAAACACGGTGGGATTTTTGTAGTCATCACCAGCATAAATACTGGGACCAGTTTGCAGTCTCCAGTAAATTGTAATCTATGTGCCTACTTTCTCTTCCCATGTGCAAAAGTACAGGGGTTGGACAATGAAACTGAAACACTTGTCATTTTAGTGTGGGAGGTTTCATGGCTAAATTGGACCAGCCTGGTACCCAGTCTTCATTGATTGCACATTGCACCAGTAAGAGCAGAGTGTGAAGGTTCAATTAGCAGGGTAAGAGCACAGTTTTGCTCAAAATATTGAAATGCACACAACATTATGGGTGACATACCAGAGTTCAAAAGAGGACAAATTGTTGGTGCACGTCTTGCTGGTGCATCTGTGACCAAGACAGCAAGTCTTTGTGATGTATCAAGAGCCACGGTATCCAGGGTAATGTCAGCATACCACCAAGAAGGACGAACCACATCCAACAGGATTAACTGTGGACGCAAGAGGAAGCTGTCTGAAAGGGATGTTCGGGTGCTAACCCGGATTGTATCCAAAAAACATAAAACCACGGCTGCCCAAATCACGGCAGAATTAAATGTGCACCTCAACACTCCTGTTTCCACCAGAACTGTCCGTCGGGAGCTCCACAGGGTCAACATACATGGCCGGGCTGCTATAGCTAAACCTTTGGTCACTCATGCCAATGCCAAACGTCAGTTTCAATGGTGCAAGGAGCGCAAATCTTGGGCTGTGGACAATGTGAAACATGTATTGTTCTCTGATGAGTCCACCTTTACTGTTTTCCCCACATCTGAGAGAGTTATGGTGTGGAGAAGCCCCAAAGAAGCGTACCACCCAGACTGTTGCATGCCCAGAGTGAAGCATGGGGGTGGATCAGTGATGGTTTGGGCTGCCATATCATGGCATTCCCTTGGCCCAATACTTGTGCTAGATGGGCGCGTCACTGCCAAGGACTACCGAACCATTCTTGAGGACCATATGCATCCAATGGTTCAAACATTGTATCCTGAAGGCTGTGCCGTGTATCAGGAAGACAATGCACCAATACACACAGCAAGACTGGTGAAAGATTGGTTTGATGAACATGAAAGTGAAGTTGAACATCTCCCATGGCCTGCACAGTCACCAGATCTAAATATTATTGAGCCACTTTGGGGTGTTTTGGAGGAGCGAGTCAGGAAACGTTTTCCTCCACCAGTATCACGTAGTGACCTGGCCACTATCCTGCAAGAAGAATGGCTTAAAATCCCTCTGACCACTGTGCAGGACTTGTATATGTCATTCCCAAGACGAATTGACGCTGTATTGGCCGCAAAAGGAGGCCCTACACCATACTAATAAATTATTGTGGTCTAAAACCAGGTGTTTCAGTTTCATTGTCCAACCCCTGTAAGTCTTCCTTGTGGAAGATGTTTACAGAAAAGTTAAAGTTGATATTGCTGGAAAATGTCAAAAAATTGGACCTTATAGATTAAGGAATATGATGTAATCAAAGTTCAGATTCATCTAAAAGCAGACAGACAAATACTTTTGGCAATATAGTGTATTTTAAGCAGTGTGTTTTGATCTTCAAAAGTCCAGAAAATGTTACCAAAAAAACAAACATATCTACAGCCAGAGCAGTAACTAAATATTGTAGAAATATTAAATACTTTTGAGCTTTAACGTTTATCTGGTCAAAACACTCAGTGAGCAGCATGAGGATGGAAAGGGACATAAGAACCTCTCCAAAGCTCACTGTTGGAGAACTGAAACAAGGAGTGGCATACTAGGGTCACCGAGACTACATGACAACCATTAGACCCTATCTTAATCCCCCCCTATTGTTTGGTAGGCATGGCAGCAAAAGGCTTCTTCTGTTCTACTGTTAAAAATGTAAACAACTAGAGTTTTCATAAACGCTGCTGTGACTTTATCAGCAACATCGTCTTATGGTGAGATGAGATGAAGACTGAGCTTGTCAATTTGGCATTAACAATGGGTGAATGGTAAAAAAAAACTAAACGTACTGGCAGAGCACCAATCTGCTGCAGTGCCCCATGTGTAAGGTGAAGTTGAGCTGTGATACTGTGGGCCTGTTTCTTTCCAGAAGACCCTGGAAACCTTTTCTGAGAGCCTGGCATCACGGACTATGAAATATCAGGATATTTTAAATAAAAATGTGAAGGGTACTTTTTGCTGGGGCAACTGCCCCCCTGCTGTGGAGCTTTGTCCCTCCCAGCTGCCCCCTACTGCCCCCCTACTTTTATGTCCTTAAAATACTTGTATTTACTAATTGCTTGTTTGTCCAAAAGCCTCCTACAGCCTTCAAATTAAACATAAGTTTACCAAAAATATATAATGGTAGACATTATCTGAGGTCCCTGAAAAACGTAGTTACGGCATCAAACACTGTTTGTGTCACAAGCATATTAAGGAGGCGGTCTGCCTGCAGCCCAGCAGAGTAGCAGCTGTCCAAGTTTCTGCAGTTAGTCAGTTTGTCCAGGTGATGTTTTACCACAAAACAGTAAAATCAACTTAAGTTTGTAATAAATGAAATGTCTGCTGAAGTGACCGACGTTCATGTTATTATACGTTTATTAATCGTTTGATGACGGTGACTCACTGGCCTGTGATTTGTCACAGCATTAGCATATTTCCCCTGTTAGTTTAGCTTACAATAAGCATGATAACAGTAAATGAAAAGTTTAGCTATGAAAAGATTTTCGGGTTTTGCTTTTTTAGGGACTGCAGTTTCACTGACAGCCCTGCAATGTCAAGGCAATGAGGCACAACTAAACCATGTTACATCCATTCAGGCAGATCGGGAAAATAATAAATTGGCTGTCATAACAATAATATTTCTAAATATAACTGCTTGTGTGACCAATGTGATCATTTCTGCTTTCATATAGACGTCTTGTGGTAAGACTGTTTCTAAATCTTGATGCTTGCACATTGCAGATCACAATGAAAAGGAAGTTTAAAACTGGGGACATTTGCAGTTTTTTTCGTAAAAAAAAGTGAGGGATGAGAAGGAAGAAGAGACTGTGAGACCAGGAGGGTCACAGGTGAAGGAGGCCACTGAAAGTGCAACAGGTGTAGAGATGAGTGAAGATGAGGAAAATGATGTTAGCATAAGCGGTGAAGATGAGAAGATTTCAGAGTCAGAGAGAAAGAAAGAAGGCAGTGCAGAGGAAACTGATTCAGGCTAGAAGGAAGACACAGAGTTAGGGTATCCAGCCTATCCAGCTGGACCTGCTGGTATGTATTTATTCTGGGTATAAATTCCAGTGCAGAGATTTAATAGAAGGATCTAATGAATACCATATCTGCTCAAGTCTACAGGTGTCTTATGAAGTTAGATAGTCCACACTTTAGTGATATAGTCAATTTATATTATAATAAAAGCTAATCCTACAACGCAGAAATGCAGTGAAAACTGTATTAGATCGTTCAAATTGTCACTATATATTTTTTAGATCAATGAAATTCAATAAAGAGGTCCAGCATTGCCACCCTGCATAGACCTTTTGTGCCCCCGCGTGTAAAATTTTTCTCGATCCACTACTGCCGTTAATAAACTGACTCAAGAACAACACTTATCAACATTAAACTTCATTTTGACATAGATTAGTGGGGTTACTTATTAAAACTTCCTAAGTTTCAATGTCTTAGCAATTTGTATTTGCGATGTCCTGTTTCTGTACTTTTTTCTTAGTGCTTTGCCTTTAGATTTTTCTGTCATTTGTTTACATGCTCACTTGTTTTTTCTTCTCTTAAAAATGTTTTATATAAATGCACCCATGTGTGCTCGTTTGTTTGCTTGAATTGTGGTACTATTCCACTTGATGGAGACAGCTGAGATCAGGAAAGGTAATGGGGATGGACTACTGAAGCTATGTTTAGAATGCCCCCTGTCCCTGATGCCTTTTAAGAGAAGAGTCAGCACAGACCAACAGCATATGGCTGGCAAGAGGAAGCGTAATCAGACTTCTCAAATAAAAGATAAAGCAGCGGAAACTCTTTTACAAAAAACACAATCAGGTCTTTCTGTCTTCAAAGCACCAAAAAGAAGCGAGGTGAGTTATCTCTTAGAAATCTTTTATGCTTCATAAGCTTCAGTTGTGCAATTAATTGCCTGAAAGTAAGTCAACAGTATGGCCTAAGCTGTGTGTGTGCTTTGTTGTGGTAATGCACCACTGAAATTTAGTGAATGGTTTGTTTTTCATTGCATTGTCCTTAAAACGCCTCACTGCTAATGTTTGTTGATCCTAGCTAACAGAAAAACAGTCCTGCTAACATGTGACACCCTGTGATGAAACGTAACACCCTCCATTTGCTGCTGCTTGTGGCTAACCAGGGCACAAGTATTTTTAAACCTTATTGAATAGCGGAGAGACAAAAATAAAGAAAGTGGAGCCAGCTTTTTCCATAAAATCCCACCTGTTTTCTTCTTCTTTCTGGATGTGTTCCCAGATATGGCTACAGCCGGCAGCATTCTGTCTAAAGAGCAGCTTCTTTGCCCCATCTGTCTGGATGTGTTTAACCAGCCGGTCTCCACTCCGTGCGGGCACAACTTCTGCCGTGACTGCATCCAGAGATACTGGCAGAGCACCAATCTGCCGCAGTGTCCCATGTGTAAACACAAGCTGTCCAAGACGCCCGAGCTCAAAGTCAACACCTTCATATCCGAGGTTGCTGCTCAATTTAAAGAGCATGGGGGAATGAAGTATGAAGGCGATCTCAGCAGTATGGTCCAGCCAAGCAATGAGGGAGAAGTTGCTTGTGATGTGTGTATTGGTAAACGGGTGAAAGCTTTGAAATCCTGTTTGGACTGTTTGGCTTCATTTTGCCATACTCATCTGGAGCCCCATCACATTTTAGGCACTCTCAAGAAACACACGCTTATTAACCCAATGATGAACATGAGGGACAGATTGTGTAAGAAGCATGAGATCCTCCTGAACCTGTTTTGCCACACTGATCAGATGTACGTGTGCCAGATCTGTGTGGAAGAAGACCACAAGGCACATCGCACGGCTCCTTTAGAGTGCGAAAGCCAAGACAGGAGAGCTCAAATCGGAAGCTTAAACGTGGAAGTGCAAGAAGTTATCCACAGTCGGCTGCAGAAAATGTGTGAGATCGGACAAGCTGTTCAGCTCAGCAAAGTAAACGCAGGAACAGAGGTTGAAGAGAGTTTTCAAGTCTTCAACAAACTGCTGCAAGTTGTTCAGACAGGCCAAGCTGAGGTGGTTGAGACTATCTCAGCAAAGCAGAGGTGTATCAAAAGCAAGGCAAGCGGGATTATAAGGGACCTTGAGCAAGAGATTGATCAGCTGACGAACAGGAGCACTGATTTAGAGCTGCTCTCACAGACAAATGATGATCTCTACCTTCTCCAGAGCTTTCCGTCTTTCTCCAGAAAACCGACCATGAAAGACTGGTCTGAAATTTGTGTACAAAGTGCGGTTTACGTGGGGACAGTGAGACGGGCCCTCAGGAAAACTGCATGCCAGCTTGAGGAAACCGTAAAGGCAGAGCTAAAGAGGCTTTGCGAGGTTGAATTTCAGCGGGCAAAAGCTTGTGCTGTAGATGTGACTTTGGATCCAGACACGGCTCATCCCAAACTGATGCTTTCTGAAAACAGGAAGCAGGTCCATCACAGCGATGTAGCTGTAAACCTCCCCGACAACCCAGAGAGATTTTACCCTTGTGTTAGTGTCCTGGGAAAGGAGGGTTTTTCCTTCGGGAGGTTCTACTATGAGGTTCAGGTGAAAGCGAAGACGGAGTGGGATATTGGAGTGGGACTCAAGTCAGTCAATAGAAAAGGAGGAAATCTGCTGAACCCTGAAAGAGGCTACTGGACCCTGGGAATGAGGGAGGATGGGAGCTACTGGGCGCTTAGCAGTCCTCCTGTCAGAGTGCCACTGGTGGAAAAGCCCCAGACAGTCGGGGTGTATGTGGACATGGAAGGGGGGCAGGTTTCCTTTTACAACTCAGACTCTCATTCCCATGTCTACACATACTCCGGATACACTTTCAGTGAGAGACTTTTCCCCTACTTCAATCCACGAAGGAATCACAGTGGGGTCAACTCTGCACCTCTTGTCATCTTGCCTTTGAATGTCTAAATTCTCACAATTTTCTACCCTGTATGTTTAAAATGTATCAGCAAACTTTTAATATCAGTTTTAGTTTTGCAGGTAAAAGCTACACGCCTGTTTTGTGATGCTTGATGCCTTTTTCCCTTCAATAAAATTCTGCCTTTAAATATGAACCTGCACTTGGTTTAATTTTTACATCTGGGATTAGGGAAACTTGGGCTCAGGAACACATTTATGAGTAATCAGAAATGATTTCCATAAACATACAAGCAGGAGTTAAATGGGATTGTGTGGGGATTAAATGTCCATGTCTGTGTGTGCAGTTGGCAGCAGAGGTCCCGAGGCATGCCCTCTCTCCTGTGCTCAGGGCGGTTGTCTGGACGATGCTGTCTTCTGGCATCCTGTTGGCGTTCTGCTTTTTGGTGTTCACCCTGCGCTTCAAAAACAACAGGTACTAGCATTTAAGTATAGATTCATTAAGAGACAATGTCCTTGCATAGTAAGGGATATTTTACTTTGCTTGTGTTGTTCCATCAGGATAGTAAAGATGTCCAGTCCCAACCTGAACGTTCTGACTCTCTTTGGAAGTGTTCTCACATATATCAGCGGCTTTCTATTTGCAATCGATGAGCAAGCTCACACACAAACTGAAGTGTCTATTACTGTGCTTCAAGTAAGTATCTAAATCATCTAGCTGCACCTCTATCCTGTTGGAGATTTTAAGGTGATCCTAGTGGTGTTTTCTCCTCCAGGCTCGAATGTGGACACTTTGCGTTGGAAGCACCCTGGTTTTTGGGCCAATTTTGGGGAAGACCTGGAGACTCTACAGAGTTTTCACTCAGCGAGTTCCTGACAAGAGAGTGGTAGGCACGCTCTTCTGGTTTCCATGTGGTCATATTCTTCAGTTTCTCTTAAAAACATGCACCTTCTTGTCCTCCTCTTATTAATCACTGCAGTTTGCATTGAGAACATACTCCCATTATACACTCAGATACTACCTTAGGATCAAAAAGGGTACTTTTTTGCAGTTACCCACAGTCCTATTATTCAAAACGCCCCGGTTTGTATGATGTAAAAAAGGGGCAGTGATAATTAATTTCGAAACCTTTTCCACCTTTAATGTGGCATACTCTGTAAAAACCAGTTAAAAACCATCCTCTTATCCATTAATCTATTACCCTTTGGTTTTCTAAGACTAGGTTGAGGGGTAACAGGTCTAAGGAAGGACAGCCAGACATCCCTCTCCCCAGCAACACTCTCCAGCTCATTTTGGGGGGTTTCTAGGCATTCCCTTGCCTGAATGGATATGTTGTCCCTTCTATCCTTATAGTTGTTATTCTCCCTTTGGGTGTCCTCCCAGATGGATGTGCCCAGATCATTTCAAAGGAAGGAGCTGAGGAAGCATCCTGATCAGATGCTGGAACCACCTCCACTGACTCCATTTGATGCAGACGAACAGCAGCTCTACTCCAAGCTCTGCCTGGATGCTCTCTACGTTGTCTCTATAGCAGAGCTCAGCTACTCTATGGAAGAAGAAGCACATTTTAACTTCTTGAATCCAGGATCTTGTTCTGTCATGATCAATGATCTCATGACCATAGGTCAGACCATTGGCTGAGCTCTTTCTTCACCACAACACACCACAGCAATCGCCACATTACTGCAGATAAGGTCCCACTCCACCTACCCACCTCCTGAAAATGAATATCTCCTCACAGTCTGATAGATTTGGAGAACTTTTACAAGACAGATTCATGCAACCAGATTATTGCCCCCTTTTTTTTAAATTTTGTTACAAGTTTCCCAATAATGGGTTCAATTTTGAGTTGAATTGTACAGGATATATGCCACATAATAGCTGTAAGAAGTATGGAAATCATTTGATAATTGTGTCATTGTTTTGTGTGACATAAACCTGTAATTTTAACCAAGGTGGGTGCACTCTCGAGATCCACTACAATTCTAAGCAATTAGAATTGTAAAAATCAAGCAGCTATAAAAATGATGATGAGGTAGCATTTGAAAATATAGGCCAAGTGTTTTTTTTTATTTCTACCCTTTGCAGCTACCTGACAGTCAACATGTACAGTGTAATGTTCTGTTTTTAGTGTTCACGAAGGAAAGCAAAACAGTCCACCTTTATATATATATATATATATATATATAATATATATATATATATATATAATAATATATACATACATATACATCCATAGGTGTTTGGATGTTTGTATAATACTAGATAATTTTATGACTGCAAAGCAGGATGTTGCATAAGAGAAATGTTTTTTAATTATTTAATTTATTTACTACATCGTAAATTGGCCTTGGTGTGTAATCACTTTGAGCTCTTTTTATGCTCTAGACTCATCTCACAGATCGGGTTCTGCCTGTAGTTGCTATAAAAGCTGCATGGGTGAAAAGAGTTAATCTTTATTGCTTCTGATTCTGTTTCAGATCATTCAAGACATCCAGCTGATTGGCATAGTGGTTCTACTGATCCTTTTAGACATTCTGGTTCTCACCACCTGGAATCTCACAGACCCGGTCAGATGTTCACGATCTGTCAGAGCTGTTGCCAAGGTGAGAGTTATTATGAAGCTGTGCAGTAATTGGTCTAATGGATGTCTGAACATAATGTGAAGATGATCACCTGAACATATTATTGAGCCGTGATTGGATCTGAATGCTTTGTGCTTTGAGATGCTTTTTGATTTGTTAGAAGCTGCAAGAAAGGTGGATTTTTGCTACAACAAAATACACTTATAGAAATTGTCAACTTTCTTGTAATATTTGGTTTCCATTCATGCAGGCAACTGAGAGAGACACCTCCTACTCTTTGTCACAGCTGGACTCTTGTTCCTCTGAATACTCAAATATATGGGTCATCATTATTGCTGTTGAGAAAGTAAGTTTCAGCTATTTAATTGATGTTTCTGCATAGTAACAATATTTACCACATTTACGTTTTTTCATGGTGATAAATTGTATACAATATGTTTTCAAACTATTTTTTCCGGTTTAGAGAAAACAAACAGAAATGTTCTTGTAGGGACAGATGAGTTTGTTCAGACTGCCTTGTATCGGTGAGCTAGATAGAGATAGATAAGTAAAGTGAATATAGGCAGAAATTACAAAGATTGTTACAGCTCCCTCCACAACTACTGGAACCCTTGGTAAAGATGTGTAAATTCATGTTTAATTGCAGTAGCATTATCTCAAACTGAAAAATTAGCTATTTTGTACCTCCCTCAAGATCCTCCTCACTGTTCATAGTGGTAACATAAACTTCGTCATGCCTTCCAGTTGTTATACTTTGTAATTACTGCTCTGACTGTAGATATGGGCAAGTTTAGACAAGCGGCAATTTATTTGTAGTCTTTTTCTGATCTGTGAAGACCAATACCTGCTTGCCTTGCTTTAATGGCATGTTCTCTTGTCCTTCCTATTTGCAACAGGGCCTAAGAGAAATGGTCTTCTTTGTCAGGTTCATATAGCAGAGAAACAGGAAGTTATGCATTATTTATTAAACATTTATTTTACATTTTACAAAGATAAAGCATAGATTAGAAAATAGTTAAATGTACTTTTCTGAAATAGTACTTTTAGATAAGCAAATTTCAAGCTTATTTGCATCATTATTCCTAAAATACAAATCTCACCAACAAATAAAATCAGGTTCACAGTGACACATACCAAGGTGAAAGACTGTTAAAATCACTTCGATGGGATTTCGGACTTTCCCATCCATTAATAAGAAAGTTTTGTCTTTCTTTTTAAATAAATGCTGTATATATTGAAGTTTTATAAATGAGACACATATGAGCAAACCTATTAAAACACAGTATTATAGATGGACAGTTCAGGATGCTTAGAGTATTTAAAAAATCTTGATTTAAAAGACTGATGATTTTAACAGCATTCATGGTGAAAGTCTTTATATTTATAATAAAAACTGAGAATAACCTTTGGATTATTGCTAAAACCTTGCCTGTAATTTGCGTTAATGTATTTATATGTATTTTTTGAAAAGCAACACATGAATATGCAAATGAGACACTATTTACTTGAAAATGATAGCTATACCTAGACAACATTATAGAATTTGCTTCCAGCTAGATTAAAGCTAAATCTAAATAAATAATAATAACTAAAACTGAATAAAGAACAAAACAAAATAGTAATTTTGCTTAAACAGCAGCATAAGTGAAAATAATAACTTCTGCACCTCTTCATCCAGGGTTGCCTTCTCCTCTATGGCACTTACCTGGCCGGACTCACGAGCAACGTCAGCCATCCTCCAGTCAACCAGTCTCCAACCATCATAACTGCCGTCACTCTGGTCACCTTCTCCTCTGCCGCAGCCGTCCCCGTGTTCGTCTTCTTGCACGCCTGGCCCAACCTGGTCTACAGCACTGTGGCTGGAGCCATCTTCATCTGCACGTTGGCCACTAACTGCATGCTGTTTGTGCCGCAGGTCAGAGGCAAAACCCAACAGATGCATGACAGTTATAATCTGGCTTTAACTCATGACTGTAAAAAATTAACTTGAAGTTTTCATGTAATTCACCTAAAAGAAAAATGCAAAAGGTGAAGAGTATATAACACATTATGAAACAACAGTAACCAGTTAGAAAATGTTGTAATCTGCAAAGCATAGCTGGCCTATTGCTATACATTGCATTCAGATATACAGTAATATAGTGCAAAAGAGATTGCATTACATGCATTGCATGTAACAGTAAAAAACATCTGTTTTTGTTTACAGCCTTTTGTTGTTACTTTAAATTTTACTAATTTAGATGCATGTCAAATTCACTTTCTTAGTAAAAAGTACAATATTTTCTGGTCGCTTAGGGGAAATATATACAGACATCATTGAGACGCATGAGAAACTCATTCACACATACAGAAACTGTAACAGATGGACAGTATCTGTATGAGGTGTTTTAAGGGTAAAACCAATAAACCTGACATATAATTGTTGTATTCACGGCTGAAGTTTCAGTGTCTGTCAGAAGAAGATGACTCACACAGACGTCCTCCTAATGACTCAAAACTTTGTAGGCTGCTGCAAACAGGTTTATGACTCTCTGGAACTCTAACAGCGGGCTTATTTTAACATAAAGGAATGTATCTCCTGTGAAAGGGAAGGAAATACTTGGACAATGAGCAGTGCACTAAAACAGACCTTGTTAGATGTTCCTTAGAGGATTTACAACTCATGTGAGGTGTTTATATGTTGCTAGAAATCGGAGCAACACACGTAAAAACCCTTAAATATCAAACTTGCCTTGTTGCAGCTGACCCAGTGGCGGCAGTTTGAAGAGGATCAGAACAACCCGAGTCAGATGGCCAAGTATTTCAGCAGCCCCAGTAAGAGCCAGCCTTCTGTGTACAGCCAGGATGAGATATACTTCCTGCTGGGGGAAAACAACTCAATGAAAAAGCTCCTGAGTGAGGTAATGTACTTTTTTTATACACAAAGTGGTTAATTTAAACAGGGATAGTATTGTAGCATTAGATACACTTCGAAAACTGACCTTTTACATACAGTATGCATTCACAGGCGCACACATTTCTCACTCTGAGCAAGATGTGAGCAAACAGCATTTATTTTGACTTTACAATTAGCTAAAATAATCTTTTATCCTGCAGCTGATCCCCCTGCAGTTGTTAAACCATGTCCCGATACTGTGTTCATGCCTATAAAGCTGTTGTGGTAAACTGTTCAATTAGATGCACAGTAAAAATAAGTGTGTCAAAATAATGCTCTTCAAAGTAATAATCTCTTTTCTACAAGCATGAAAGTAAGTTGTCCCTGCTAGAATATTATAATCTGTGAGAAACAATCTGCCTCCCACCAGTGTTACTTTTTTTTCTGAAACTCTGTCTCAGTGAAAACAGGAGCTTCTTGGTTAAAATGGTCATGAAAATTGTTTTGGACACTTGAATCATTTTGTTTGTTAGAGTGTGTGACAGTTTATGAATGAGCAGTCAGGCAGTCTGATGATAAGCTGAAGGTTTGATGTCCATACAGTGTGTGTAGGAAGTGACTGTAACCATCATTATGTAATATGTTGGTTTCTAAATGACTGTCCTTGTCTCTTACTTTGTGGAGCCAGAAATAACCAAATTAGGACAAGAGGGTGGCACTTAAAATGAAACTAGAGAAATTAGGTGATGGCAATATTTGAAGACAGAATACATTGATATTTACTTTTTGTAAGTATGTTGATGTTTTTTGATTGTGAGCCTAATGCAGCAGTACTTTTTTTTCTAAGCTACAACTGAACAAGCCTCAGTATGCTCTGGAAATCACTATTTCATTTCCGCAAACTGACATGGTGACTTAATCAGGAGGCAGCATTCTTTTTAGATTAACAGTATGTAGTAATTATGGTCATCCTGGCTAGTAAAAGCACAATTTATTGCTGGAACAACAAATATTGCATAGTTTCATCCCTCTCTAAGCTCTATGTTAAGCTCACACATGAAAACTGAACTATACAAGTCCAACCTTCTGTACTAAAATATCCAGAGCCAGAGCTCTTCTAAAGTAACGTATTACATGTTGAGAAATGATTTTATGGGTCAGGTAATATTAACAGTACATTTTAATGAGACTAGGTTTACTGTTCAATGAAACTGCTCTGAAAACGTGATTTATCAGACCAGTCCACCTTCAATTGCTTCGTAGTCCAGTTCTGATTCTCATGTGTCCATATTTTGCACTTTCTGCAGTAGACAGTGGTCAGCATGGGCACACTGACTGGTCTTCAGTCATGCATCCCCTTACGCAATAAATTGAGGTCTCCTGTGTGTTTGACACCTTTCTATCAAAGTGCAGCATTAACTTCTTCAACATTTTAAGCTGTAGTAGCTCATATGTTGGATTTGACCTCACTCTCCACATGCATCAGTAAACCTTGAGCATTGCCTGTTGCCTGTTCCACCACCATTCCCCTCTTGGACCACTTGTGACAGATCATGACCTCTGCAGATTGGAAACACCGCACAAGGGCTGCAGTTTTTAAATATGCTCTGACCTAGTTGTCTAGCCATCACAATGTGGCTCTCAAACTTACTAAAAATTTTATGATTGCCCAATTTTTGTGCTTATAACAGATTAACTTTGAGTGAAAAGTGTTCACTTGTTGCCAAATATATCCCACCTACTAACAGGTGCCATAATGAAGGCATAATCATTGTTCGCTTCAGTGGTCATAATGTAATAACTGATTAGTGTATTTCCACCATTTTTTTCAGAAAGCAAGGAATTTCATTGGAAATGCGACCCATTAAGACTTTATATTTAGTTGAACTTTTTCAAAGTAACTTTTAAAGCACAATAAGCTTGAAGCTCTACTTTTTTAAAATCCAGTTTATATGAAGTGCCAATTCTATCAATACTTACTTGTAAAGTGTTCACTAACACAAAGAAGTTGTAAAATTGGAAGAGAAGTTTGGTGTTAAGTATGGTGTTAAGTTTAAAAAAGCTCCTATAAAGTTCTGAAAAGCTGATGGCTAAAACCTGCATAGCTTTCTCTTTTGTTTCTAAACACATATTTGAAATTACACATAGAGTTGCTTCAATAAATGTATATCTTGCCCCTGCTGACAATATTTTCATGAAGAGCAATTTGGAGAAGAGCTAGGCTAATGTTAGCATGTTTGCTCTCTGTTTTCATCTAACTTGTTGATAATTTGGTTCGTTGATCAGTTAATCATCTGGGGACAAAACTCAGAAAAAAATTCTCCTGCTTCATATACTTGATTTGAATGTCGACTAATTTAATGATTCTACATGGACAGCTGTTGCAGTCAATACAATCTCTCTTTCACTGTGAACATTATTGAAATTAGTGAAAACTAATTGTTAGGAGAAAGCCCAGATTTGTGAGACTGCATGTTCTATAATATAGTTTTACAACCTGTGCCCACAAAACATGGCTTGAATTTAAGAACTTGCCCTAAAGGCTGTCCCGCTGCTGGCTGGTAGGTCACTACTGACATAAAATCATAGACATGGAATCAGCGACAAGTTTTTGGAGTCTAGTTTTATTTTATGAATCCCATTATGTAGAAATGCCCTGACTTGGAACCTGATCCAAACACTTGAATCAGATCAGGTTAGTTATTGTCTAGGGTATCATGAATCAGTTAAGTGGTAATATCTTGCATTTTTGTTTTCAAATATTTTCTCTTCTGCTTTTTCTCTTCCTTTTTCAGAAGAATGCTGCGATTGACAGTCTTCAGGAGCAGGTAAACAATGCCAAGGATAAACTCCTGAGACTCATGACAACAAGCCAGCCCCTTGGGGACCAGGATGATGATTCCTCTGCCACTCGCCTCAACTCCTCCTCCACCCAGACCACTGAGCTTCAGTCTGAAGGAACCTCCTCTTGCTTACCTCAGAGAGACTTAAAAACCAGACTTTTACCTCCTCCTGCTTCACACAATTTCACTCTGCCTCCTGATTTTTCAAATGCTCTGATGAGGTCTTCTGAGTCTTTCTCTAGTCGAGACTCATTTGACCTTCATTCTGTATCTTCCCCCTTCACTGATGACATACCCCTGAGTGGAACCTCTAATGATGTCCCCAACTCTGCAACCAGAGATGCAGCGGAATCTAGAGTGAGAGAGGATCTCAAGCAACCGTTGTCCCTCAAATTTCCCAGAAGGACAGCAGAAGATGCTGTTCACTTTGTTACCTCTCTTCAAAACCAAAGAAGACTGAATCCCTCGCAGGTTGAACAATTTGTTAGTCACGGTGGCCTGTCACTGCAGATGGGACCAAATCCCAAACTGACTGGTTTCGTTAGCAGCGAGAAGCTGCAGGAAATCATCCAGGAGCTGAGTATGGATGCAGTCACGGAGACAGCACTTCGATTTCCAGGTCAGGCATCCAGGACGTATTCTCAACCAAAACTGAACACATTGTCCCCTCTGTCCCTCTGTTCCTCCCATTCAGCTTGCCTCTTCCACTACCCCAGCATCTCTCCATATGTGATGAGAAAACGTCGGCCTCCCTTCCACACCTCAAGGAGAGCTTTGTCCTCTTCCCGCTTCTACACAGGTTCAGATATTCCCATTTGTAGATTGAAAAGGGACACCTGTGAACATCAAAATCAAGATGATACACGTTCTCATGTTCATGGCAGCGCCCCTGATTTAGAAAAGTCCGTGGAGGAGAAAGAGGGGAATAAAGATGAAGAGGAGGCAATGAAAAAATGTCAAAGATGTGCTTTGAGGTCTCATAGATGCCCAATCTGGCATTGTGCTGGACAGAACTGTTCACCTCAGCATGGCGTAGAAGAAGGTGACAGTAGCAAGCACCAGCACCATCGATGCATCAGAGACTCGAGTGGATACTGGGATTCAGACTCTAGCAGCTCCGAAGATTACTGCTACTACCACCGACCTTACTGTGATTCCTGCCTACAGCGAGACTCCTTCCTGTGCTCAGACAGCTCCTCAGACTCGTCTGACAGCGAGTATGAGGATTATACGAACCTCTACCATCCCCCACGACCTGTAGTTTTCAAAGATGACCTCAAACCTACTTTAGTATGAGAAAATGTTTACTGCACTTTATGTATTATTTAAATTTTTCCACCACTTGAATTTACAGTACTTTATGTATTTCTTCTGTTTTAACTTTTTTGTCTTACTTTTAATGTTATAGATGATCAAACGGATTCTAATATCAGACAAAAGATAACCTGGGAAAGCACAAAATGCAGTTTTCAAATGAGTATTTTATTTACTAAGGGAAACAAACTATTCAAACCAGCTTTGCTGGGTTCCCTGGCAAATCTTGGCGGCAATTACAGTCATCACATGTTTGCGATAACTGATATTGGCTCATTTTCAATTCAGCCTCATTGGAGCCTGTTTAAGGTAATTTTGCAGCATCTCAATCAGATTTAAGTCCAGACTTTGACTAGGCCACTTGAAAAACTTTAGCGTTTTTTTATCGTTTGTTTTGTTTTGTTTTGAGTCATTCAGAGATAGACTTGCTGGTGTTTTACCATCATTACATAACCCATGTAAGAATTATGATTATTGATTAATTAATATTTATCAAGAATCATAACTTAAAATCATAATTTGGGAAAAAAAAAATTTCTTAACCAAATATCATTACTTACGAATCAAAACCAGAGATGTCCTCTGGTGTTGTAATTATGGCTCAAGGCCCTTGATAATTACAATTATTAAATTCTCAGTAATAATTGACAACTATTACTAGATGTCACTGTTTAATCAACCGCCTCACTGAAGATGGGGGAACTTTGACCTTATTTTGACAGACAAATCACTCTTGCTCAAAATAAACACAAACGCTTTCTCTTTATCTACGTGAGTATTTATTAAATCAACAGCCCTGATACACCTCGCTATTCTGATTCAATAATCTTCACCTAATCAAGCATGCAAAAATTCTACACAAAAGGGCGCGTCTGTAACAAACTCAAAGACAGCCGGCCTTCCTCCTTTGGCAAAAGGGGAGACGGACCGTCAGCAGTCAACTGGAACAAAAACAAAGTGGAAAATTTCGTCTCCTTGGAAAACCTCCGTGGGTTTTCCTGGGTTACGTGTTAAACCCACGCCTTCGATCGGTAAAGTAAAGTTTACTGGTCTTCTTATCCCAGAAAACTTAGCTCGTTGAGCTTCTCATGAGTTTGGCCAGTGAAGAGAATTAATGAAAACCCACGTGTGGTTTCTTCTCCAGAATGAGGCGCCTCCGTTGCGTGGTAACCGCGTCTCAATTTCCAGCGGGAGAAATGCAAAGGTGGGGCGTCTCCCGTGTCTTTATATAGCCCACTGTGACATCAGAGCTGCAACGCTCCTTCCTATCAGCTGCAATGCCTGCTGGGAGTTGTGGTAGCAGACCATACTGTGGTATATTGTAGCAGATGACACTGGGAGGTATAGTAGCGAACAAATGGTCCAACACCCAAGAGAACTTGATCTTAGGGTCACAAACTGATGGTTTCAGATTTTCTGATAGAGAAAATGGTTCATAGCTTCATCAACTATGGCAAGTTGTCCAGGTCCCTAAGCAGCTAAGCACCAGACTATCACATCATCATTTGGCTGTTGTCATGATGTACACCAGGTGTAACAGGATGCACACCTATCAAAAAGTTCTGCTTTTGTCTCGTCGGTTTACAGAATATTTATCCAAAAGTCTTGGGTATCATTTTTGGCAAATGTAAGATGAGCCTTTGTGTTATTTTTGATCAGCAGTCGTTTTTAAATTCTCTGATGAATCCTATTTTTGCCCATCCATTTTCTATCGTTGAATAATGAACACTAGCCTTAACTGAAGCCTGCAGTGCTTCAGAAGTAGGTTATTCTAGGTTATTTTGTGTCCTCCTAGATGAGTTGTTGAGCTGCTCTTGGAGTAATTTTGCTAAGCTGGTCACTTCCGGTCACGTTCAACACTGTTCCATGTTTTCTCCTTTGAGGATAATGGCTCTCAGTTTGGACTGCTGGAGTCCCAAAGCCTAAGAAATTGCTTTGTAAGCCTTTTGTTTCTCAGTGTTCTTAAAAGTCTTTAGATTGAGGTATTGTGTTGCTTTTTACGATCTTTAGCCAACCTTATCTTGTCAGACTGGTTCTATTTAAAATATTTCTTGATTTTACAGGTCTGACAGGAATCAGGCCTGTGTGTGGCTAGTGACATTAGTAAAACTTTACTCAGGATTTAACACGGGGGTCAACTATATTTTCATATAGGAACATTTTATTTTTAATAGATTTTTTTTCCTTAATAAATTAAATCATCATTTGAAAACTGCAATTTGTAGTTACTCTGGTTATCTTTGTGATATATAGATGAGCTGGAACATTTAAGTGTAACAAAAACAAGAATAGAAGAAATCTACAAGGAAACAAATATTGTTTTCACAACACTATACTTGCTCCTAAAGCACCAGACTCAATGCTTATTGTATTTAAAGCCAAAAGATTTTTATATTGGGAGATAATATAACTTTAAGTTGACTAAGAAATGTTTTGCTCTTCCATTTTTATATGAAGAAAACATTGATATTGTTGAATTTTGTTCTTTTGCTCATGAGAATTGTAGATGTATCTAACTTTTTGGCTCAAAAGTGCAAATGGGTTTTAATAAAATTAATTTCTTAAGTTATTTTTCTAAACAGTAGTTAATACAAACAACAAGTATTAGAAGTATAAAAAGGTGTAAAATTGATATGATTTTGCAGATGATTACAGATGTGCATTCAGTTACCAATTGTTTAAGCACCGAATTTCTTTTAATATTTATTTATATTGTAAAAAAATAAAACAAATTTATTGTAAAATAAAGAAAAAAAAACAAAAAGACAGTGGTTTCTTTTTTGGAGGATCCTAGCACAGCTGATCGAAACACAAAGCAATTAGTTCATTTTATTCAAATTTTACAACAGAAGATTTGTGACTGTTGAGGACAAAATTGTTAAAATGTCTTTAAAAAAGTTCATAATTCTCACAGTTGCTCAAGAATAATAAAAAAGCCAAGAAATCACACACAAAATGAAAAAGGCAATAATTATAGGCAATTATAGGCAAGTGTAAGGCAAAGCAAGTTGATTAGTTTTAGTAATCATACACAAGGTAATTCAAAGTGCTTTACAGTATAATAAAAGAACCATTAAAATAATAGGAGAAATGTTTAAACATTAAGTAAAAGGAAACAGTAACATCAACATTTTTAATGAAAAAATAGCAGAAATATGACCTAACAACTACTAAAAGTGTATCTGATCATCAATTCAATTCAGCTTATTTTTATAGAGCCAATTCACAAAAAATGTCATCTCAAGGCACTTTTCAAAGTCAATTCAATCGAATCATACAGATTCCAATTCAAGTATATACATTCCAATTGACCCTAGCTATCAAACAGTGCAGTCAAATGCAGTTCACTATTCATACTGGTTAAAAATGTTTCTAAGAAAACCCAGCAGATTGCATCGAGTCAGTAACTTGCAGCCTTCACTCCTCCTTGATGAGCATGTAGAGACAGTGGACATTCGCTTGCATTGTGTCATTGACTTTGCAGCAATCCCTCATACTAGCAAGCATGTAGCGACAGTGGAAAAGAAAACACTCTTACTGTGGGTTCGAGAGAACAGAACATACAATAAAAGAACACGGAAGCACTGATCCAGTAGTACTTTCTATGTGAAAGAAAAGACAATGTTAAAAATCAGTAGCAAAAGGAGTTGCTACTGAGACATGTTTAAACACTGAATGACAGGGCCATGTATATCATCTGTAGAAGAACATTAAGTTGTTGGCAGCAGTAACTCAGCCAATGGCCCCTCCAGGGAGCTGTCATAGCTAAACACAGAGCCAGGTCAGGTGTAACTTCTAGGAAAAAAAACAAAGAATCCCAAAAAGTCATTACTGCTGAGAGCTAAGGGAATAGATAGCTCAAGAGAGCTATCACTCTGTGTAAGTTTGGAAACTGTATTAAAAAGAAACCTAGGATTACTCTTATTCTCCTCTTTTAATGATAACAAATAAGCTGTTGTAGTTTGGCAAAGTGTCTTGTTATACAACAGTAGACTTTTTTCCAGATTACGTAGGACTCCTCCAAGTGTCTAAAGCACCATTTTCTCTCAAATTTTCTGACGTGCTTTAAAACATGCAGCTCTGAATTAAACCAGAGAGCCAGCTTTCTATAAATAATTACCTTCTTTTTCAATGAGGCTACATTGTCTAATGCATCACACAGTGAGGAAATAACACTATGAACAGTAACATTCATTTGTGAAAGGGAAGAAATTAAATTGCAGCCCTCCACTGTGTTTTTCTCTGATCATGAGAAAAATGGAACAGATTTTTTAAAGGTTGTTACAGCAGTGTCTGATAATGATTTACTATACTGAAAATTTCTTTCAGGTGTGCAGTACTCACTTAAATTTAAAGGTTATTAAAAAACTGTCAGACAGGACAGGGTAATAAGGAAACACTGTAATGTATTCACACTCAGGTCCAGAGTATTAGGACAAAAGTGGGTAGGTTTGCAGATGTTTTGAGCAAAGCCAATTGAGTCTAAGATAGCACTAAAG
Organism: Crenichthys baileyi; assembly: GCA_036173005.1. Classification (NCBI taxonomy): domain Eukaryota; kingdom Metazoa; phylum Chordata; class Actinopteri; order Cyprinodontiformes; family Goodeidae; genus Crenichthys; species Crenichthys baileyi. Next base: position 683,422 of record JAHHUM010002601.1, read on the forward strand.
GCTAAATTTAGGCTATTATGTTCAGTGTCAACATGAATATTACAACCCCCCACTATAATGGCTTTATCAGCATTTAACACTAAATCAGAAAATAAATCTGAGTACTGATCTAAAAATTTTATTTTTCTGTACTCTTACCCATTCTTGTGAAGTTGCAGTAAATAATGCCCCCTTGTTTAGTTCTGCCCCTAAAAACATTAAGTAAGCAGGTCTCTGAGACCTGATGGTTCATATCTGACAAGATGTATTATGATCCAGGACCATTCAAGACCAGTAACACAATTTTAAATTCTATCCTTTTACAAACAGGGATTCATTGCAGTAATTTAAGAACTTATCCAAGAGTTGATCATGCCTCTGGTTGATGTAGGTTGGATGACCTGCAGCAGATTGATTGAATTTTTTCCAGAGACCAATAAATTTAAACCATTACAATAATTTAAACAACTACCTTTTAAGAAGGTAGCAGGCTGATTTTATTTGGACTTTATTTTGGATACAATTATGGTTTGAGCCCAAAACAATACCTAGGCTTGTTGAATACTTGGGATATTAGCATCATTGAGTCCTGAGTTGTGATCTCTAATCTTGCAGTTTTGGCCCACCATGACTTCTTTGTTTTCTGAGGACAGTCTGACCCATCCACTTGAAGGTATCATTGATACACTCACATAGAAGCTGTTAGGGAATGTCATCATTGAGTGACACATAAGTATAAGGTTTTGTAGAAGAAGTTTTTTTTTTGCTTGCTTTTCTCTTCATTTTTTTAGTTACTTACTTAGTAGAGGTGTTATGATCAATAATTGAAAAAAAAATACTATTCCAAGATGGTGGCATGACCTTTGACTCATATGTGATAAGTGAGCTATGAATAAAAATATATTATCCAACACAAGTTAGCTCAGTGTTACAAATCCTGCCATTATTTAGAAAATAAAATATGATCATTATTTGAAAACGATTTTGAAGTCTTTGTTTGAGACCATTAACCTATTTGTAAAATGCTTGCTCAGATCATAAATCAAATGAAATTTCTAGTAATTCTTTATAGTTTATGACTTTTATTAGTGTTCAATGAGTTGCCCCCTGGTGACTGTGGTAAAAAATATACATTTACAGAACACGTGTACTGACAGACTTCTCAGTCTATATTTAATCGAGTAAAATATTGGCCTGATTTCAACCATTTTGCATACATGCAAAAGTGGTTCTGGTGAAAACTAACACCGCACATTTTCTTTAACACAACATCCCCATCGTGGCGGTGCAGCATAATGCTTCTCTGGTGAATTTTTGAGTCTTGACAAGGAAGCTGCTAAGAGTTAGAGTCAGATAGATGGACCTAAATACAGGTCAATCTTTGAAGAAAACCTTTTAGAGACTGCAAATGACTAGAAACTACAGCTGAGGTCTACCTTAAAGCAGGACTATGACTCTAAACATACAGCCACAACTACAATTAATTTTTTTTATCAAAGCACATTCCTATTATCTAATGGCTCTGTCAAATGTCAGACCTAAATACAGTCAAGAATCTGTGGCAAAACGTGGACACTGATCTTCACAGATGGTTTCAATCAAATTTAACTGAGCCTGAGCTAAATTGTAAATAAGTATGGGCAAACATCTCTTTCTGTAAGTGTGCAATGCTGCTCAAGACATTGCCCAAAAGTGTTGCATCCATGCTTCTACAAAGTATTGACTCAGTGGCTCTGAATACAAATGAATACAAATGCACACCACACTTTTCAGTTTTTTGTAAAAAAAAATTTCAACAAATATTCTTCTCATTCCACTTCAGAATTGTGCAATACTTTGCATTGGTCCATCATATCAAATCAGAATAAAGTATGTTGAAATTTGTAGTTTAATCTACATGTTAAAAGACCATATAAATACTCTTGTGGGGCACTACATTTATTGCTCTCTTTCTAATTAGACTTTCATTGTTCCCTTCCCAGTTTTGGCCTTGCTGTCACTGTTGTATACAATGATCTGTCTGTTTCTCCTTATACTTGTGAGAAAATGTGTGCTGCTGGAGAATGAGCTGCTATGAAGAGAATACAGTGTCTTGCATTACTTCTGCCCAGCTGCCTGTATTTAGAATCTTCCTGCATGCGAATTACTGAAGGACAGCCTCAGAGAAATTCCCTTTGATATGTAACACAACAGAGTATAAATAGATCACACATAAGATAGACTGCCAACACACTAAGCAAAGACGGCAAAGAGAGAAAGATGTTCCTGTTAGGACAAGTAATTGGCATTCTCTTTGTAATTTGCAATACTTGCATTAAGCAAAACAAATATTTCTCGAACAGATACTGTGCTCTACTCACAGGATTTGACTAATTAACATAGTTACTACAAAATGATTTCAACACTCATTTAAAAAGCATTTAAAAAAGGAAAACATATTTAGATTTCTTGATTTTAGGTCAATAAAATCATCTGGCCTTCAGATGTAGTAGTTCTGGTATGAATAACTTTGGAGGCAAACCCTCTCAAATCCCTCTCTTAACTTTTGCTGAGAGTTGCTCTTTTTTTCAAAGCTGAGTTGATGAAAACATGGAATAGTGCAGAAATTTGAGTTTTCCCACAGGCTCTTAATTTGCAGTGGGAAGGATTAATTTTGGAGATATTATTTTAAATAAAATGTAAGTAAAATAGAAATAGTTTTTTCTTTTTTGCGGAAATCCATGGAACATTGTAGGATCATAAGCTGACACACATCTATATCCTTTTCAGTAAATTTCATTAAAGATCCAAATTTGCCAGGGGTATGAATAATTTTAGGCTCAATTTGTACTATTGTATATTATTATGTATTTCATTATATTATATATTTGTGAAAACAATCTCAGATGATTGTGGGGAATCTTTGACTTTATTATTGTTTTAAGCCCAAATTCATAAGCCTTGCCAAAAAATCTTGATCTGCCATTAATGCTCTCAACAACCTCAGAAGGGTAAATACCAAGAAGGTGAACCTAAAACTGTATTCAATTAACTGATCATCAGCAAGTGTGAACAATGCTGTATAAATGGACTTTTTATCAGTTCTATGTTGGACACATTTACAATATTATCTACAATATTAGTAGAGGTACACTGATGTCCTTGTTAATTTGCACCCCAACATGTACAGTAAGAGAAATTGTTAACAAATAAAAAATGTAGCATACATGGATGGATGGATGGATTGAAATTACAAAAAGCAGCTGTGGTTAAATCTCACAATCCACAAACATAAGCTAGCCTTAACATTTTTATATGTATACAGCCAGAAGAAACAAGAAAGCCAATTCTGTCTAAAAATACTTCTTACAAATCTTAAAGCACACTCCACTTTCTATTTTTACTTTCAGTATAATTTTTTTAAATAAATATTGACAGAGTGGAGCTCATCACATGTTAATGTGTTACAGGTCTTTTATGACTTTTGATCGGAACTGACTGCATTACTTAAAAAATTGTATTGACAGATCAGGTATTATACGAATTAGCACATTATGAAACATTTAATAATGACTTTCAATTCATACTGCCAGCCATATTCTTTTTTTTTTTTACTGAATATCCATAACAAAAAAACAAACAAAAAAAAACCTTTAGGATTTTCTTCATAACATGTTCTCCTGTAATAGTTAACCATGCACATATTAATTCACAGAGCTGCCCTGTATGGATCACTGCACAGCATTTGATTTGAGGCTATTTCAAACAACCATCAATAACTGCATCTAACTAATATCCTCTGTACATCAGCCATGTTCACAACATAAACTGGTCCCATGAAAAACACCAGAGCACAGTAAGAGGAATTAGACAAACACTAAAATATGAATAGATAATAAGAAAAAATTCATGAAAGGATAAACTATCATCATTTCATGACACGTTATGGATTACGTTTTAGGTTTTTAAATGACAGTGCAATCATATACAGGAATACATAACAATAATAATGATCATCATCCATCAAGATAGTAATACAGGTGTACAAGATATATAGTCCTTACAACTACACAATAGTGAAACCAGTGCAAAAAGGTATAAAATAAACCTAAATTATACAGTCATGTACACATGTCTGTACTCCTTATAAGAATTGCTGGGCAATATCACAATAATTAGTTGGAGGAGCCAAAGGGACGTTTAAAAAAGGTGTCCATGAAAGGTAGAGTACAGGATTTTGTGCCTAACATAGCAACAGTGCTGCATGGCCACCAGCGCTCTGTGACAGCTGGTGGGGGATTTTGAACTGACAGCCTGGTTTTGAAGCTCCATTGGGCGGAAAAGTCATCAATCCTGTGAAAAACTCCGCCCATTGTCCCCGTCATGGCACTGGAAGAAGCCTTTGAAGTCTTGAGGGAGGGCAGCTAGCAAATTATGCCATGTGGTGTTGAATAGCTACTTCCCTATTGGACCACAGGTGCACGGGTGACACCCATTTATAAAGGATACTCTCTCTGATTGGCTAAACTCACCACCCCAGATCCAGCATATGCGCGTTCACGGTTTTCGTATTCAGCGTCGCGAGATACGTCACCAGCGTGAACTCCTTTCTTTGACATTAGCTACTCTACGAAACTTGCGTACGTAAAATGCGCGGCGACAAAGACTGCCAGCCTGAAACCTATGGGGAAGGAGTAAAAAAAGACATTCGTCGCACTCTGTATCGCAAGACCATCAATTTATGAGAGGCTCACGGCTTTAGGGGCGAGGTACAGACGCCGAAATTTAACCACGGACAAGCCGGAGCTAGCGCTAGCGTAAAGTGTGAAAATTAGCCGCAAACAGACTGTAGCGACGGACAGGTTTTCCGTTGGAGGATCTTCAGGCTCTGGTATAGTGAGGGAGCCGCCGCCATGGCAGTCGGATCATTGAGGCTCCACATCGGGATATGAAGAGGAGCTACATGTGTCCCTGAATTGGCAAGCAAACGACTCGTTTTGCTTCTGGATCGACAACCGAGCTAACCATTGTTCATATTTGTGGAAATCACCCAGAAAGGGACTTTAAAGCAAACAGGGGGGACCACAGGGAGAGGCCAGATTCATGACTATTTCAGTCGGAGACGTGTCTTGTGAGGCCCGTTGAAAGAAAATCTGGACTATAAAGGAGGAAAACGATGCTCTGATTGCCCGTCGGTGGGAGAAATAGGACAGTTTTATTTTGTGGCTATAAAACAGCGTGCTAACAGGTTCTCTTTGTGCCTGTGTCCTTCTGAGACATACCGATATTAATTTATTGCCACCCTTTTCTTTGGATGAGAAGGTTCGGCGAATCGATCAGCCCTGCCGTTTAGCAAGTCAAAAGAATCAAAGGGATCGGATCATGTCGGGTCGGCCCAGGACCACATCCTTCGCAGAGAGCTGCAAACCAGTGCCGCAGCCCTCTGCTTTCGGCAGCATGAAAGTCAGCCGTGAGTACACCTTTCTGTAATCCTAGAGCTGCTTTTTTCCTGCATGCACCACAGGCCCCGGTGTGGACTACCTTTTCTCTCTCTCTGCATGTCCAAATGTCATGCTAGCACAGGATAGCTTAGCTTGGATGTCGCTCAGCGGCACACTGCTGCTCACCGGGGGCCGGTCAGTGCAGCAGGCCGCACCGGGGCAGGGTTGGGCTGGGCCAACGGAGAGGGGTGAGTTGGCAACGGCCCAGGTAGAAAAAATAAATAAAAAAACCCAACCCATTTCCTACCGCAGATCCGGCCTAATTATTGTGTCTGAATAGGGATTACAGCATATAGCGGAATTCCCTACTGCACAGCACCAATAATATGCACGACAGAGTTGGAGCAGTAGGGCCGGTCTGTGTTACGCAAGTGTCTGAGCGGAGCGGAAGGTACGCCCATCGTTGACTCGAGCGAAACTGTTCTGTCTTGGAGAAGCCAGGTTTTCTGGTTTCTGTGGGCCTGTGTAGAAAATAGCTGTCGCGACGACCGGACTCAGGGAAGTCCCGTTCATGGAGGAGCGCTGGCCGCAGGGATGAAGCCCCACTGCTGATTTGGGCTGTCAGCAGCGAAACTGAGGGCCTGGCTGTGGTCATCCAGACGCAGCTTTTTGATCTGATTTGGTGTGTGTCAGAGGTCTCGAAATAAATCCACCTACCCCCTCTCTACTATTAAAAAACGGGGATAGTGCAGTTAAAAATGCATGAGCGAAATGGTAGGCTGTTTCTAAAATGATACAGCACAGCTCAAATGATGAACAGCAGACTGGAACAAATGTGTAAATGTTAAACAGTTAAACAGGGTAAACAGTTAAGGTGATATCTGAAGTAATTTGTCCCTCAGTTTACGGTGGACTTCACAAAATATCTTAATACAAAAAAAATTGCCATGAAATGTTCAACAATTGATCTCTGATCAGTTATGTTCCCCATTTTAGTGATGAACATAAGCCTCAATAGACTTGTAATAGTTGTTTTAAGTCAAAAACTCTCTACTGCATGAAAGCTGATGTGTTTCCATGGACACACTGACTGCTGGAGTTATGGCATGTAGACCCACCTTCAGCGTCTGCCACTATTAACCCTTTCTGTCTTATGGTTCGTTCAGAGCCTATCAAACATGAGATAAGTTTATAGTA